>CP092863.1:192905902-192956360 GCA_030710605.1 Cordylochernes scorpioides | reverse complement strand
AGGAATATATATGAAATACACAATTTGATTAAAGTACTGCCTGGCTTAAGGCGAGTAGAACAAGGAAAACAAAAGATTATTTACATAATGTACAAGTTTTGAGCCGACCAACGGGGTAAAACAACAACGACTTTTTATACTGGGAAGAGTGACCTCTGGCGGTCGATTTAGCAGAGGTTTTTAATCTATGAAATATAATTTTAAATAAAATAATACTTTAATATAACAATTTTAAATGAAATATTTTATTATAACATTTTAAATAATACCTTTATATAACATATATATGTATAGACAAATGTAAAGGCATACATGTATGACAGCGCAAGTATCCTTAGTGCTTTAAATTGATATAAAATTAAAAGATGATTATCATGATGGAGAGCTAGCGATGGTTTTTACTGTAAATGCACTACATACCTGCACATATAGAAAGCAGTTCGACTTTTGCACTTACAATTGTGCCATAGGACGCCATTTGATTATTTCGCACTTTGGTATAGTGGAAATTTTGTGAGAATCGAGGGCCATTGAAGAATTTTTTTCTCCAGAAAGAAAGTGTCCAATGCGGGATTCGAGCTCTGATCATGACTGTTGAAACCAACGATTTACGGCAGACGACAAACAGTTATATATATATGAAATATATAACGAGATATAGAGAAAAGAATACTATTATGTGATAGAAAACATATTTTTCCACATGGGTCATTTATCAATCTCCATCCAATAATAAATAAACAAGCAACCAATCAGAGCTTGGAGAAAGTTTTCGGCAGGTTTCCTATATGGAATGTGATTGGTGGGTTTCTATTATCCCATTCAGCTAGTATTTCCCATTGTATCAGACTATATCTATTATTTCTTCCGTAATACAACCTTATTTCTATCTTTCCAAACACGATAGGTGTAAACACATATGTATATATACACACGAAAACCTTTATTAAGACACACAGGTCTTACAGAGGATTCTCCTTGGGTTTACAAGACGGAGAAACCAATGAAAATGGGAAATATACAGAGGGGTAAAAATGGAGAAAGATTATATACACATGGTAAATATATACAGATTATTATTTGAATAATCCAATGGAAAGTAAGAAAATATTTTTGGAAATATGGGTGGGAGAAGTGGAGAGCGAAAAGAGGAAAAAAACAGGTATTTACATATAGAACATACATATAATGGAACAAGTCAATTTAAGCTTTTCTGCTCACACAGCACAGGTTAACCATGGCTTTTTTCAAAAAATCTTTGAGAGATTTTCCAGGAAAATCCGAGTGTTCAGAGTTGTAAACACATAGGTATATTAGATAGTAAAAAGGCATATATTGTATTCAATAAAAAAATTATTTTGCCAATATTTCGGCTGGCTGAACGCCAACCTTTATCGAGACATTACATTTTTGTAAACACAAACTCAGCGCCGCATAGAGCATAGTACACTGAGTTTGTGTATACAAAAATGTAATGCCTTGATAAAGGTTTGCATCCAGCCAGCCGAAATATTGGCAAATAAATCTTTTATTCAATCTAATATATACCTTTTTGCTATCTAATGTTTTAAGTATGGATTGCTATATTCTCAGAACATACGTATATAAGTTGAGAATGTAGTAATCCTTTGCTAGCAATTTTAGATAATAAAGTAAACGACTAAAGATGAGTTTATTTTGTATTTAATTAAAGATACTCGTCCTTAGGCGTTTACTTTATTATATAAAAAATACGTATATAAGCTTACATACAATGGAGAGTATATTGACAATATTGTCAAGATACTCTGCAATTCCAGTCACAAAAAGCTCCATGGGACACCTGTCAATCATCCCTGGACTCCGGGGGGACAACAGGTGTGAGGGGTTCTCGGAATCTTATCGGAAAATAACGAAAACGGGACGGTGGCTGACGACGCTCATTATTATTATCTTTACCTTGGGATAATGTGTTGTTATCTCTCTCGAGCGGTAACTTGAGCTGCGAGGATGCACGGGCGCGCGCTCCTGCCCCAAACTTTGTTGGCATTTTAACCACCTCCGAAGAGAAGAAAAATATTAGAATTTTTTATGGAATTCCCCACCGACTCTACAATGGCCTTGGCTGAAAGCTAATTGCCATCTGGACTTGCTGATGTTATCAGCGCCCCTCAGGCCACTGCGGCATTTGTTGGGGAAACAGAGCAACTTGGGCCTGGAACAGGCAAACCTTCTACCAACTGGGCCGAGCTTGTCGACCAGGAAAAAACAACTCCCAATGGAGGAAGACATCACCGGCTAAAAAGACCTTCTTTTTTCTGCATTACACAACATCTATAACAATATGATAAGTCACACTAAACAATTTATAGCTCCTATATTGGTGAAACTATTTCAAAAATGTTTAGACATACAATACTATCCTGCTGAATGGAAAAGAGCAGAGGCAATAATTATTCCGAAATCTGGAAAAACAGATTTTAATAACTATAAAAATTATAGACCTTTATGTCTTAATTCCAACATTTCTAAAATATTTGAAAAAATAATTAATAACAGAATAATAAAATATTATGAAGATTTTAATTTACTAAGTGATCGACAACATGGCTTTAGAAGATCGAAATCTACTATTACTGCACTAACTGAAATAATAAAAATTGCGTTAGAACATAAAACAAGAGAATATGCAGCAATAATTGCAGTGGATATTAGTGTAGCGTTTGATAATGCATGGTGGCCGGCCCTGATGAAAAGACTAGATGAAGATGGTGTGCAGGCTTCAATGATAAAACTTCTACAATCATACTTTGATAATAGAAGAATAAGATTTAGATATTCCTCAACTGAAATTAATAAGAAACTAAGTAAAGGATGTCCACAGGGAGGACCACTGTCTCCCACATTATGGAATATTCTTATTAATGAGATACTGAATAATAATCTGGATGATAATTGTGAAACAATAGGATATGCAGATGATATTACGTTAATATGTTGGAATAAAACTCCTGAACAACTAAGAAAGACAATAGATAATGTATTAAGAAAAATCAATGAGTGGTGTGAAAGTCGTAAATTAAAATTGTCAGATGAAAAAACAAAAATATTATATTTATATAAATGCAATAGCGATATAATAGTCTCAGGTAGCAAGTTAATTAAACCGGTTGAAGAACTTAAGATTCTAGGAGTGACTATTAAAAATCACCGAGTCAGAAGCAAACTGGACTTTACGCCTCACGTTAATGAAATGATCATAAAGGTAACTAGAGCTATTGGATACCTATTTGGCCTGACAAAGAAAGCATGGGGTCTAGACTTTAGACGAAGACTGATATTGTATAAGACATTATATCGAAGTACAATTACTTATGGTTATCCAATATGGTATCCATTCATAAACAAAAAGTCTAAAGACAAACTTAATTCTCTTCAATATATTTGGCCTGACAAAGAAAGCATGGGGTCTAGACTTTAGACGAAGACTGATATTGTATAAGACATTATATCGAAGTACAATTACTTATGGTTATCCAATATGGTATCCATTCTTAAACAAAAAGTCTAAAGACAAACTTAATTCTCTTCAATATAGTATATTAAAACATTGTATACAGGCCTACAGTACAACATCATCGGATTGTACGCATATACTTGCACAAGTCCCCAAACTTACTGAATATATTGAATCTAACATGTTGAAAACCGAAATAAATTACAACCGATTTGACTTTTCAAGTAGGAATATAATTTATAATTACATAAGGGAAAAATTGCAGAAATACTATGAGAAGACTAATACCATTTTCAAGTCCTTCTTCACAGATTCCCAAATACCCAAATATGTCAAGCCAAATTTTTACAATGTCCAATTTTTTACTGGACACGGTAACTTTAGATCATATTTGTACAAAGTCAGAAAGACGGATTCGCCTAAATGCTCATGTGGTGCAGAAGAAGAAATTCCTGTACATATTTTAACGGACTGTCGACTTGTAGAGGACTTGAGAGTCAAAAATCAAATAAATATAAATTCTCTAAATCAAATAGTTAATAATAGATATATGTATATAAATTTTAATAGATTTTGTAGAATGTTTTTAGTAATAGATAGCCTGGGCTGTAATAACTGATATATAGTTATATGCTGTAAATAGCTCTAAATTTCTGTTCTTATGTGATGTTCACTAATATTCATTATAGGGTAATTAAATCGTTAACTAACTGACAAATATGTTAATAATTTCTATTATAATAACTAAAATCATATTAATAATTACTGTAAATAAGCTCCCAAACTTGTGTATGCCTGCAAATATCCAAGACGGATATCGCGTGCTTTGTAAATGATAATAGATAATAAATAATAAAGTATGTTTAACCGTCTCCCTATACATATCTCTTGTATATATTTTATTGGAGAACCAAAAGGTAAATACCCACCTTTATAATAAATTAATTATCCCCAAATTTGCCCTTGCTTTATTTATCTCCGCGACAATATTTTCTCTTTACTCTAGTCACATTTTATTTTTAAATTAATCATATCAAAAACTATTTATATGTTTCATAAAATATACCACAGCTAAAGAATTATATGTGTTACTTGCATTCCTTTTAAAATCATTATATTTATGTATATTTTTATACAACAATAATTATGTTTCATTTTACTATGTCGTTTTTTGAAAAAAATATTTTTTTCAATAGTGAATTACATTTTATATATTTTCTTTTGGACATACGTTTTCTTGGTTAATTATAAACGTTATAAAATAAATGAAGCTTCCAGGGTCAAGTTTCTTGTGCAACTTTTTATTTTCAAGCTTTCGGACTTGTCAGTCCTTTAACAGGATTATCACGTTGATAACTTAATAATAAATACAATTTTTATATACACATTATATACATATTTTAAATACTTATTATATATTGAGAGAAAAATATATTACATTATTTCTGTTTGTAAAACAAAATTTTGAAAATATACGTGCGTGGTGGATGATACATGCTGGTTGAATGATATCTCGAGACTTCAAATTTAATTTTATAAATTCATGAACTATTGTGTTATATATAGAAGACTGCCTACATCTATTTTAAATCTAATTTAAAATGCATTTTAAAGTAAAAAGAAACTCATTATGGGAAAATATTTTTGTATTTTTAAACGTTTTTCACAATTTTAACATGAATAGATATTCATATAAACGCCTATAAAATATATTTAGATAAGGTAGTAATGATCTATTTTGAAATGTAAATATCTATTAAAGTATTAAGAACCCAATATGTAAATTATGTTTGACACAAATATAAATGTCACCACATGTAAGGTACTGTAAGTGATCCTATATTCCTTCACAGATTTAGTTCTTGTTAAAGATGTGAAACATCCCAAGAACCATTTTTACCGAAGGTCTTGACTCACCTAATTGGATCTTGTTAGCAGCTCTTCTTTTTTTTTCTACATCGGCTGCAGCCAAAATAAATCCGTAAAGAGAATATTTTATATTATATTTAAGATTAGCTTTTTATTTCGCTATATAGTTGACTGTCGTTTGATTTTTAATATATAGATTTGATTGATTTAAATATCCTGGATATTAATCAAACAAATGTTACATGTTTCTGGAGATGATAGATATATAGAAATTAAGATATGTAGTCGTATGCTTTCTTTTTAATTGTGTCTGTTTGTTTTTAAATTGTGTGTTTCAAACTTTTATATTATTCTAAGTAATAGACTGAATAAATATTAGGATGCATTAGCGCGCCATCTGTTATCAAAATTCGAAACTATTATAGACGCGTATGATTCTTTTTAGAAACAAACAATTTCTACTGTCCTTACTGCAATTCCTTCCCTTTAATTTTTCCATTGCAGTAAGGGCTGTAGAAATTGTTTATTTTTAAAAAGAATCTTACACGTATATAATAGTTTCGAATTTTGAATAGTAAATATACCTCAAATTTATTTATGTTTGATAGAAGTGTGTTTTATATATATATATTTTTTCAAATATAGTTAAGAATCTTTTGATATTATTTATAATATTCGCATAAAGTTACAGATATGACTTCGCTAGTTATATCACAATCATTAGTTTTGTTCAATGTTCAATAAAAATATAATTATTTTAAATTCAAAAGGCTAAAGATATTAATTTTTTTAACATCTATTTAAAATATTCTGTAAATTATTTTGAGGGAAGAACAATATATATTTTGTTATGTACGTTTCTATCTAATATTCAATAGGTAGTGTAGTTTCTATTAAAAGATATTGTATGCTACTGTTATATATTTGTATAATATTTTATTATTACAGAATTTTCATAAGAACTAAAAACATGAATATCTCACGCTATATATTGATTACATCACACAACAACAACCAAGTCCTTGGTCTAAACCATATATACATATTATATATTACCTATTTATATGCAAATAAAGTTAGGTTATTTTTAGTCACTGATCAGGATTGAACTTTACAAGTATAGAGGGTCATTACAGCATGTTTTTTTTTTTTAAGGAAAAAAAAGTTCCAAATACGGTATTCGAACCCGGGTCGTAGCTGTCGAAAATCGACATTCAAATTATTTTGGTAGATTCTTTATATACATATCTTTCTTCTATTCCTAAATCAGATTTCTGTATTTACTTTAAACTAGAACCACCAAGAATTCCTTATAATTCTGAATACGAGTATATAAGTAGAACAGCCTTCAAAAATATCATAGCAATCTGGTAGATTAAACTGGCTAAACCAGTTAAGGTTGTTGTGAGGTAAGGTTAGGTAAGGTAAGGTTGTAGTGTAGTAAGGTTGTTGTTGTTGTCGTGTCAAATGAAGAACCTCAGATATCTCCATGCATCTCTTCTCATGCAATTAATAATTTATAAATATATTCTGTTATACATTAGGTACATATAACTATATTTCAACATGAAGCAAGGGAAGACGTTATGTGGCGCTGAGTTTGTTGTTAATACACATTAATATTGTAGAACGACATTTGAAAATATCCCGCATGTGTTTCTTTTAAACGAAAAATCGAAATTTATTTTAAGGAGAAATAATGATTATTTCTAACTTTAGGAATGAAGTATGTATATTTCCGTTTATCATTACTCTTCACAATTCATTCTTTCATACTTCATCCCTAAGGTTAGAAATAATCGTTATTTCTCCTTAAAATAAATTTCGATTTTACGTTCAAAAGAAACACATGCGGGATATTTTTAAATGTCGTTCTACAATTATAAGCTGCATTATATTGTATAACACATTAATATGTTTTAATACCTTCATAAAGGTTGGCGTTCAGCCAACTAATATATTGGTAAAATAAATGATATTTTGATCAAGTATATGCCTTTTTAATTAAATAAAGCAATATATTCTAAGCTCTTAGAGATTCATGAAATCATTCAATACCTTAACTCATAATTCCTTTTTATTCCCGGAAATAAAAACAGAATAATCTAATATCATATTAGATGTATATCTGCAAAATCACAGCGGTCTGGTAGATTATATTGTCTAAACTGTTGATAGGGTTCACAATTGATCAATCAAAGGCAATAAGAACAGTAGAACAGTTACATGAGAGATTTTTAACGTTATACAATTTTCTTTTTTTTTTCATATTTCTCTTTGACCTAAGAGTTATAAATGATCCAACATGTGAATGCTGTCTAGATGTTGAAACACCAGAGCATCTTTTGTTGGCTTGCCCTCTGACTAACCAAATTGTACTTGCTTACTTTGACATAATGCCATCTTTCTGTATATACTCAATCTTATGAAAAATTTGGCAAGTTTAGAGCTATTTGTACTCAGATTTATAAATCACTACTAATTCATCGTGTAAATAATTAAAGATATATATGTAAATAATTCTAATATAGCACAATAGTCTGATAGACTTCGTGCTTCTGTAATAATAAAATAAATAGATATATTGATTTTTTTCTTTAATAGCGAATTGTGTCATACACAAGAAGCTTCTCATACATAGAAAGATGTCTTATTTCTAACAAAAAAATCACAAAAAGTGTTATTTATTGTAGTTAAATATTTGTTCAAGTTATTGTATAAAAAACACCTGAAAACACAACACCTAATGCATTGTTTATGTTTAGGAAAAAAGAAGACTAATGAGTGGAAATTAGAAACTTTAAAAGGTAAGTCATGTAGATTGTTTTTATAATTAAACCATTCTTCTCAAACTTTCTATAAAACATTCTTAATTACCATTATTAGAATATAGCTTTTTGAAACAATCTTTTTTTTTACAAAATACAGTTTTGTCTTAATCCCTTCATTAGTGTACACCTATTAAAAAGAGAATATTTAGATGGCAATTACAAAAAGAAAAATGTTATTTAATTAGTTACATGAAAGGCTTTAACGTTATACAATAGTATTTTTTTCAAATATTGATTTTTTTCTTCAATAGCGCATCGTGTCTTACAAGGAGCTTCTCATAATGACAGGGAAGTCAGTTCTTTCCTGGCCTCTGGTTACTTCTATTTATATATTCTACTTTACCTAGATTTCTTGTCTACTTGTTGGTTTTGTCTTGTCTACTTGTTGGTGTTTTTGTCTACTTGTTGGTTTTGTCTTGTCTACTTGTTGGCATTGTCTTGTCTACTTGTTGGCATTGTCTTGTCTACTTGTTGGCATTGTCTTGTCTACTTGTTGGTATTGCCTTTCCTACTTGTTGGCATTGTCTTGTCTATTTTATGATATTATCTTGCTTATTTGTTGGTTTTTTTGTCTACTTCTTTCTTTCCTGAGTGTATTGTCTTGCCTATTTGCTGGCATTGTCTTGCTAAATTTGCTGATATTTTATTGTCTATATACGACATATATTTTATATAATTTTAATATGTATTTGTTTAAACCTATTTGCATTGATACTTAAATGGATCAAAGACAAACATTATTCCCGAGAATCAAGCTGGCTTTAGGTCTCCCCACCCCTGTCAAGATCATATTTCCACGCTCATATCTCTGATTCGACGGCACAAGAACTTACAGGACATGGAACAACTGTCCTGGTGTGGAACAAACATCTACACACATATGTCAAGCAATGGCAGCAGCCTTGCCGAAAGTTGACATAGACCCAGAGCAGCAGCTTTACACATCCAAGATAGAGGACATTGTGACTGCTGTGATAGAGATGTATGGAGACATCTGAGACTCTTCATTGGACACGACAACAACAACTTTACCTAAGGAAGAAAAAGAGAGGAAAACTTCATTCCTTCTTCGTAGATATAAGAGAAGCTTTTGATACAATTTGATACGGAGATATGGTTTATGTATTGGATGCACAGATCCCAATACCTAACAAAGAAACATTCCTCTAGTTATTATAACTACAATAGGCCAGTCTATACAGTTGGATTATGCAAGACAATAAGAAATTCTGTACTCTCATCATAAGCATACATCATCTACTATGGAGTGTTACCTCAACGAAGATATCCCATTGGGTTTCCCAGGTGAGAATTCTCTTTTTACTATTTGAACATAATCGGATTCAATTATTGAAATCTAAAAACTTAAAGTAGACTTTGTGTAATAATGAATTTATCTAGGAATTTCCACACTATATGTTTTATTGTTTATCTTTGGAGGATGGGATAATAATTCTAGGCTAGATGATTACTTGTGAAAACAATTCGCCATATGTTTAATTGGCAAAATTAATGAAAAGTAGGATCAATACATTAGCTTTTCACAAATCCTGGAGAATAACACAGACAAAAGGCGTAACACAAAATAGCAACCCAACTAGAGAATAATATTGATGTTTTTCTACACTTTCTGTAAATATATTATGTTTACTTCTGTTTTTACCTATCTGAGAGAATTCTGTATGGGACGAGTATACCTAATAAAGACTGTGTTTCTATTGTTGCAATATATATTTCCCGACATATCTGAGACACGAACTAAATTTCGAGGGTTAAATAAATAGGTCTACAATGCAGATTCAGAGAAAAAGATAAATTTGAAAAGACTTTTTCAAATCCAAATAAAAGCTTGTTTAATTAGAAAGTTGAAGAAACAGATGAATGGATTGCTGTATAGAATAGAGGTTTTTATTCACAAGAGTAAATATTCCAATTTATATATATATATATTATAAATAATGTGTTTGTTGTTAGATAAAGGGTTAGACAAAGGATTGATAAGATAAAGGGTTGAAGGTGCAGTCGTGATATATAATATATAGAAATATATTAAATATATAGAATACAATATGCAAATATAAAGATGTTGATAGATGAGTAGGCGATGTAATCTCAATTATCCTACTCCAGAGAATTTCTATCAGAATGAACGCCTCTGTAAATAATTCAATAGATTTTATTTAAGAGGATTCATCTAAATATTAATAAACAGAGCGAATGGAATATTCTGCTTAATTTTAATTACTAGTCGATTTCCCGCGTTCTTCGAACAAATTTAGAAATACACGGTCCTCTTAGACCTTCTGGAAATGTCAGCTTAATTTCTATTATCGTTATATTTGTATAATTTTGGAATTTTAAAGTCTCATAAGAATGGATGCCTCCCCTCAATAAAGGAATATTTGAGATTCTTTGCTGTATGTGTTTATTGTTTTAGAATTTTCAGAGGAGTTAGCTAAAACGGTTGCAATTCAAAATTATTAATATTGTGACGAAGAAATATTTTATTATTTAATTTAATATTATTCAATGAAAATATATTCAACAGATTATAAAAATATATATTAATCTGTATTTGTGAAATCATCTTTAAAATATTTCTTTACTTGCTTGCTTAAGATTCCCTAGCTGTAGATGGTTTTAGTTGGGCTGACCTGTTAATAATTGTCGACTCGTCGCTGTGACGTCATCAATAAATACATTTACATCTTAGGATATTTCAAGGCTTGATTTTCACGCTACAATATATACAGTTATCAGCGTCATGCGTTCTTAATTCTGTCACCGTTTGCTTTTGGTTCAGTGGTAGAATGCTCGCCTGCCACGCGGGCGCCCCGGGTTCGATTCCCGGCCGATGCATTTTTTTTACCATTTTTAAAACTCATTTGTATATTATAGTGGCGGGTTCGATTCCCGGCCGATGCAATTTTTTTTACAATTTTTAAAACTCATTTATATATTATACAAGAATGACATCCACGGCGCCAATTTATAATTGTAACGAATAGTATTTGAATAAAAGAATTTAATCGGGTAAACCCCGGGCGTTGCCCGGGTCATTCGGCTAGTGTATATATATATATATATATATATATAAACATAGAGCGCCTCTCCCGTCAAATATACGTCAAAACTAGACGCTATCATTTTGACGTTTAATTCGATGAGATAGGTGCCATATCCTTTTATAGATCAATTTCCTCCCGGCAAAATTCACATATATATATATATATAGAAGCAATGGGCGCCTCTCCCGTCAAAATAAACGTCAAAACCTGACGCCATCTATTGACCGTCGCCGCAACTAGCGGCCTCGGGTCGGTGACAAAGCCACAACACCAGCTTTGGCAAACTGAGAAGCGTCCACCTAGAGACCATGGTTTCGGGCTAATGGCCCTCGTCAGTCTAGGGCGGACTTTATTCCATGAGATCCACACGGGATCTAATGGAATCTTCACAATCTACCAAAGAGGTGTTTTGCTGGCAATGTGGCTGGGCCAAATCTATGGCTAGAATATAGATGGAAAATTTGCCGGGAGGAAATTAATCCATAGAAGCAATGGGCGCCTCTCCCGTCAAAATAAACGTCAAAACCTGTCGCCATCTATTGACCGTCGCCGCAACTAGCGGCCTCGGGTCGGTGACAAAGCCACAACACCAGCTTTGGCAAACTGAGAAGCGTCCACCTAGAGACCATGGTTTCGGGCTAATGGCCCTCGTCAGTCTAGGGCGGACTTTATTCCATGAGATCCACACGGGATCTAATGGAATCTTCACAATCTACCAAAGAGGTGTTTTGCTGGCAATGTGGCTGGGCCAAATCTATGGCTAGAATATAGATGGAAAATTTTCCGGGAGGAAATTAATCCATAGAAGCAATGGGCGCCTCTCCCGTCAAAATAAACGTCAAAACCTGACGCCATCTATTGACTGTCGCCGCAACTAGCGGCCTCGGGTCGGTGACAAAGCCACAACACCAGCTTTGGCAAACTGAGAAGCGTCCACCTAGAGACCATGGTTTCGGGCTAATGGCCCTCGTCAGTCTAGGGCGGACTTTATTCCATGAGATCCACACGGGATCTAATGGAATCTTGACAATCTGCCAAAGAGGTTATTAGCTGGCAAAGTGGCTATGAGTATCTATGGCTAAAATATAGATGGAAATATCCTCCCGGCAAAATTTACATCTATATTTTAGCCATAGATTTGGCCCAGCCACTTTGCCAGCTAAACACCTCTTTGGCAGATTGTCAAGATTCCATTAGATCCAGTGTGGATCTCATGGAATAAAGTCCGCCCTAGACTGATGAGGGCCATTAGCCCGAAACCATGGTCTCTAGGTGGGCGCTTTTCAGTTTGCCAAAGCTGGTGTTGTGGCTTTGTCACCGACCTGAGACCGCTAGTTTGCGGGGACGGTCAATAGATGGCGTCTAGTTTTGACGTCTATTTTGACGGGAGAGGCGACCTTTGTCTCTTTAAATCAATATCCTCCCGGCAAAATTTCCATCTATATATATATAACAAAAAGAGTGCGGAATATAACAAAACTGACGCCTAATTCTTTAAAAATGCATTTAAAAAATTATTTACTTATCATCCCAGTATTAAACGTAATGTTGGTGATGAAGAATAAGCCCTGAAACTGGTGTGGCAGCTTTATCATCGCCATTACCTTTTGTACTGGTCTGATAAGCAAATCACATTGTTTCAATAAAATAAAATATTATATAAAAATTATTATATTTTAAAATTAAATTTCCTAGAACAAATTACTCTGTGATGTCGACCGCAAGACATCGCGGCTTTCTCTATATAAACCTATTGTTGTTGTTTCCCGATGGCCGGCTCAAATCTTTCTGTAGATATGTAAATATGTGATATTTTATTGTATTTATTCCTACGCCTTATGTCAGGTAGTAATTTCTCAAATTGACTTCTATATTTTATCAGCACAATTAAAGCAAATTGCTGTGTTTGTGTGTGTTGTGTGTTTGTATTGTGTGTGTTTGTGTTATGTTTGTGTTGTGTGTGCGATTCAAAACTGATTTTATTATTCTGCTCACGACTGAATAGCAACACCATAATACTATTGTACTCCAAATCTCAGTTAATAATTTCTACCTAAAAATAATTAATATAACAGAATCCGACAAATTTCTCATAACAAATTAATACATATTTATTTTAAAATCAGACACTACAGCCAGTTAAAGTTTCTTTTTCTCTCTGAATTCAGGCCAGGCAGCCTCTATATTTACGATAACCAAGACCAATTTTGGCCCCGAGGTATTAAAAATGGAAGCAATTAAAACTTTAACTAGCCTAAGTGTCTGTTTTTTTTTTTAGATATATGAATGCCGGTCAGCACACAAGCCTCTATCTTTACGAAAATTAATACATAATGATATTTGATAAATTTAATAAAATTCCAACCCAAAACCTTTAAACTGAAGATTTAAACCAATCACAAAGAGAGAGTTATTATATAAAGTAATCAATCATGGAAAGCTATAAAATGTAATAAATCCAATTTGTCTTCAATATGAAGTATGGTGATGATAGCTTCCCAACCACAATCCAGTCCAGGAGTCCATCAGCTTAGAGGATTACGGAGTCCAGAATGTGCAGACTCTCTATAAAATATATCACAGAAGGAAGGATTAGTTCCCAATTTATCACCTCTGTAGGGTGACGTAATAGATTTTTTTGAAATTATGTTCATCCTAATCTTGTGAAAGTAGTTTTCGATGGAAATATCACCTGAATATATGGTGTCATTTCTCTAATACATGTTATCAGATTCTTGAAAATGCTTTAGAATAGTTTTGCTTCCAAGTGTTGAACCTCTCTAGTTGTTTAATTATATATTAATAGAATGATATCATATATTTAAATTAAGAAATATTGATACATTTTTTTCTTTCTAAAAAGAAACGTTTGCTTTGTTTGTCTATTTTGGAAGAAATTTTTTTTATAATATCTTATATATATATATATATATATATACTAGCGGATGTGTACCCGGCTTCGCCTGGGTTTTATCCGAGTGAAAGTTTGCCTAACGAATATTATTGATAATAATATTCGGGAACACACAGAATATTATGATAATAATGATAATTATATTCGTTACGTCATATATTTATATAATATAGCGGATGTACCCGGCTTCGCCCAGGTTTTTCTCGAGGGAATGTTTGTAGTCTAGTAATAAGAAAATATACTACACCTAAAAACTATCAGAGAAAAGAGAAACCACGGAAGGTGAACAGAAAAAATGCTTACAATGGATGTATATGTTTACGATATCAAGTTAAATAAAAACAAAGATAAAATTTGCATATGTTGGTCACTATAAATTTGTATATATTTGTTAGGCGAAATTAGAAACATGATAAAACAATATGAATATTTTTTAGATTGAGATTATTAGCTAGTATGTAAAAAAATTAACTCTGTTGAAATTTAATTTTGTATTTATATATAAATAAAATTAACTCTGTTGATTTTTTGTATTTAATCGATAACAGCGAAGTTACGCATGTTAAAGTTAGGAAAAATATTTTGATGTTAAGCAAAACCTGCTCCATCTCGTTTTACATAAATGTTGAAAATATGGTCGAAATTGATGCATTGTAACGAAAGTTTTTAGCGAACACCACTTATGAAATTTCCATTTTATTAATATAGATATATATATATTAGATAGTAAAAAGGTATATATTGGATTCAATAAAATATTTATTTGCCAATATTTCGATACATTTTTGTATACACAACCTCAGCGCCGCTAAGTGTTATAATATCACAGTTGAAATAATTTCAAATACAAAGTAGGTGTGAGGGAAAATTGTGCTCATGAAAAGAATATTATAAAAATTACAATCAGAATATATATGTATAGCAAATTTGGCCTTGAAAACCCATTTCTCCTAAGAATGGAGTAACGAAGCACCCGAAGGGGGTTTTAGCTGATAAATTGATAATGATTTCTTTACAAAATAGCCCTAACATATTCATATATATAATCCTATAATCCAGATAACAACCGGATAACAAATTCAAAATTTGTACTTATTTATACCACTTATGGAGTCGTCACTAAATTCTAAATATCTTATTTGACGTCATCTCTTTATTTACTAGGCGCTCAACATTAACTTTCACATCGAAACAGTCCCTATACTGACAATTAAAAAACAGTTTATTGACATCTAGTCAACGGTCAAAAGAGAGTTCACAAAGTTTAAAACAGTGTAGGAAATATGTACATCAGACGAGGCCTTTACCGAAGGGACTGTGATGTAAATGTACATATTCAGATGTAAATATGTAAATATGGTTTTGCATATAGACGCTCGAGTTAGGTTATAAATAGAGACAAATGAATGTTGTCAGTTAGTTAGGAAAGTTCCGTTCTTAAATAAAGAAGTCTTCACCATCGTAGCCCGATTCCTTGAAGAAACAAAACATGGTGGCAGCGTAAAAGCGGTATAAGCATAAAATCGGTAAAAGCGTAAAAGCAATTATCAAAATTATAAAGTTGAAATAGAAGTAAATTATTTTTTAAGAAAAGAAAAAAAATGGCTAATTATATACAAGTAGCTGCTCCAGAAGGATTCAATTTCGGCAAACCTAATGAATGGCCAGAAATCTTTAAGAAAGAAGTCTTAAGACCCGAAGCTTTAGAAAAGGCAGTCAATCTGGAAGATTCTGAGAAGGCGGCAGAAAGTCAACAACTCTCAAAAGAACATTTAGAGAAATCGAACAAACAAGGCTCATGCATAAAAGCTGAATCAGATGCTCAAAGGGAAGCTGAAAATTCTAGCAAGGAGTTGGCCGAAGGATCTGATGGAAATATTCAAGTTAACAAGCAGTACGTTTATACACCAGACTATTCTAATATTATACTAAGGCCTTTTACAGACCAGGAAACTATCGAAGAAATGCCTGAAATTATTGAAATGGAAAACCAAGTGGAGCTCGATCTAACTTATTTAGAAAGCCGTTTAGAATTAAGCACGGCTAAAATTCTATTTACTTTTCGATCTATTTTGGAAGATAAGTATGATAAAATTGAATTGAAAGGACGTGGCCGTTTAAGTAATTGTTACAAAATCTCTGATACGGGGGTATGCAAATTTGTAATGGTGGCTAAAAATGATATAAATAAGTATGCATCCTATTTGTATGCAGCATATAGCTCAGAAGGATTTAATTTTGATGACGTTTCAAAAGGAATTCTTGAATTACTCAATATTGAAGTAGGAAAGGTGAAATACACGGATACGAAATATTGTAGAAAATGCAAGTTAAACAAGGAAGAAATTGGTTTGCCATGTCACAGGCTATGTAAGACCTGCTGGATCGGTCATGTGAGTGAACATCTTTCTTCTGAGAAACTTGAAGATCCTATAACGTGTCCAAATGAAGAATGCAAAGAAACTTTGAATTCTGAGCAATGAAAATTGTACAAAAGTGAAAATTGTACAAAAGTGAAAATTGTACAAAAGTAAAATTGTACAAAAGTGTAATTGTACAAAAGTGTAATTGTACAAAAGTGTAATTGTACAAAAGTGTAATTGTACAAAAGTGTAATTGTACAAAAGTAAAATTGTACAAAAGTAAAATTGTACAAAAGTGTAATTGTACAAAAGTGTAATTGTACAAAAGTGTAATTGTACAAAAGTGTAATTGTACAAAAGTAAAATTGTACAAAAGTGTAATTGTACAAAAGTGTAATTGTACAAAAGTGAAATAGTACAAAAGTAAAATTGTACAAAAGTAAAATTGTACAAAAGTAAAATTGTACAAAAGTGAAATAGTACAAAAGTAAAATAGTACAAAAGTAAAATTGTACAAAAGTGAAATAGTACAAAAGTAAAATTGTACAAAAGTGTAATTGTACAAAAGTGTAATTGTACAAAAGTGTAATTGTACAAAAGTAAAATTGTACAAAAGTGTAATTGTACAAAAGTGTAATTGTACAAAAGTGAAATAGTACAAAAGTAAAATTGTACAAAAGTAAAATTGTACAAAAGTAAAATTGTACAAAAGTGAAATAGTACAAAAGTAAAATAGTACAAAAGTAAAATTGTACAAAAGTGAAATAGTACAAAAGTAAAATTGTACAAAAGTGTAATTGTACAAAAGTGTAATTGTACAAAAGTGAAATAGTACAAAAGTGAAATAGTACAAAAGTAAAATTGTACAAAAGTAAAATTGTACAAAAGTAAAATTGTACAAAAGTGAAATAGTACAAAAGTAAAATAGTACAAAAGTAAAATTGTACAAAAGTGAAATAGTACAAAAGTAAAATTGTACAAAAGTGTAATTGTACAAAAGTGTAATTGTACAAAAGTGAAATAGTACAAAAGTGAAATAGTACAAAAGTAAAATTGTACAAAAGTAAAATTGTACAAAAGTAAAATTGTACAAAAGTGAAATAGTACAAAAGTAAAATTGTGGTTCCTGTGGGATTCCTTTGAAGGTGCGGAGTGACAATTCGGATCACTATGGCAAATCAAAGGAAGCTTGTTCTGCTCCCTCTATAATAGGTGTTGTGAATGCTATTGATGAAAAGGAGTAAAGGATTCTGAAGCGAAGCCAAAGGGCGACGGATTAAAGGATTCTGATGCGAAGCCTAAGGGCGCAGGAGTACGAGAACTGCCTCCATTGGAAGTAAATGATCGAGTTTGGCTGACGGACCTTAACGGGGAGCCATATGTAAATTACCCAGAGGCCAACCCACACACTTCGGATGCTGCTGCGGATGTGGCCGGATCATCAACATCTCCTGGAAGAACAGTTCGTCCGCCCAGACGTTTTGGAGAGGTCTAGAGCTAATCTCTAAGAGGGGAGATGTGATGTAAATGTACATATTCAGATGTAAATATGTAAATATGGTTTTGCATATAGACGCTCGAGTTAGGTTATAAATAGAGACAAATGAATGTTGTCAGTTAGTTAGGAAAGTTCCGTTCTTAAATAAAGAAGTGTTCACCATCGTAGCCCGATTCCTTGAAGAAACAAAACAGGGACGTCCGGGTCTCAGGAGCCTAAATCCTCCATAAGTTTAGACAGGCCCAAGCCAAATGCACAGGTCATGTTGCCTACATGCTCAACATGCTCGATGAACAGTTCCTATACTGATGAGAGATATAGCTCGAGACAATGGCATATCGCTTGGCTGTGGTCTAAATTCACCAAAACTGGCACTGTGGCTCATTCTTGCATCTGAATCAGTACGTTATGTATAGGATGATGAGCAAAATGCATTTCTTTGATGTAGTTTTCAATAATGTATTTTTTATTTCTAGCTGACTCGGCTCTGCGACAAAACCACAACACTAGCTTTGACAAGCTTAGAAGCACCTATTTGAAGACCATGTTTTCGGGCTAATGGCCCTCGTCAGCCAAGGAGGGTTTTGATTTTCTTGAGATCTTCATGGGATAAAACTATCTCCTCACAATTAGCCAAAGAGGTGTTTAGTTGATAAAATGGCTAGGCAAATCCTATGCCCAAAATATAGATGAAAATTTTGCCGAGAAGATATTGATCCAAAAGAGCAATGGTCTCATCTCACCCGTCAGAATAGACGTCAAAACGACACGAGAAGGTGACCTTTTTTATATAGATCAATATCCTTCCGACAAAATTTTCATCTATATTTTAGCTATAGATTTGGCCTAGCTACTTTACCTACTAAACACCTTTTTGACAGATTATGAAGAGAGAATTTTATCCCATGAAGATCTCATGAAAATCAAACCCCCCCCCCCCTCCTTGGCTGACGAGGGCCATTAGCCCGAAAACATGGTCTTCAGAGAGGTGCTTCTAAGCTTGTCAAAGCTAGTGTTGTGGCTTTGTCACCGAGCCGAGTTCGCTAGTTTGCGGAGATGGTCAATAGATGGCGACTAGTTTTGGCGTCTATTTTAACGGAAGAAGCGACCTTTATGTGCACATATGCTCATATAAATATATTAAAAACAAAACTCGCTCACGTGAACATTTTAAATGACATTACTATTTTTTATATAATAAATATTATTCAATAAAAATACAATTGAATATTCTGATATATTCACATTGTATTTCATATATTTCTCTGTATAATGAAAAACAATTCAAGCCTTTCAATTTTGAGATTGAAAAACTATGCACTTTCTAAACAATTAATTCACAAAGCAATAAACAGGAAGATATTCAAAATCCAATTCCATTCTATTTCATTTTAATTCTATTTTAATTCATTTTTACACAAAAATATATTATCCAACTCTTTGAAAATCTCTTATTAAAAGAATTTAAAATTTAAATGAAGTGCATTTTAAACCCATTTATATAAAGAATCAATTTATTTATAATTTAAAGTAAAATAAATCAAATATTTTACATCGATAAAAACTCATAAACGAGAGAAGGTGTTTTCTCCTAAAGTCATATTAACTATCAAATACACTAATATATATAAAAATGACTCAACTATTAATACTAGGTAAAGAAAAAAAGGATAGGGGTTGTCGAGAGAAATGGCTGCAGGCATCATTTCACAGATGGAGGAACAGAAAAAGTTTGTTTACCCGAAAAATTGAGAAGCTGTCAGTGGTTGTTTACCATTCTGGCTGTTAGAAAATAATGGTATTTATACGTAGCCGGTATCTGGAGGTTGCATTCTCCCAATTCTGCCAAATTGTCTGTTACACCAATGTTAGTGTAATTTAAGACTCTTTTTCAGTTTTTTCTCTTTTATTTCAATCACTTTAAATTACACGTTCGGGGGTCGGTGGAAGGCTGGTATAAACCGTTGGGTTTCGACTACTATGACCCGGGTTCGATTCCAGCATTGGGCACTTTTTTCTGAGTTAAAAAAATGCTCCAATGTCCCCCTATTTCTTGCAAAAGTCCAACCCCACCAGCGAGTGTAAGTAACCAAACGAGGCTCAGGCATATTTATTTGTAAGTGCAAAGTCGAACTGCTTTTTACGTGTGTAGAAATGTGGTACACTTACAGTAAAAGCAGTCGCCTTCTACCCACCATGATTATCATGGCCTGTACCACGTGTACTAGAGATAACCAAAAAAAAAATTACGCCTTAATATTTTTTTTGCATAACTCAGGTATACACAAATACCTCTTTTACTAGACTGCCCTGTTTTTCAAGTCAATAGAATCGACAATAATTTAATAGTAACAGATCCAAGTATTTCCAGTAAAGAAATGTATATTAAATTTAATATATTTTGTATATATATTTTAAATTATATAGCAACAAATATCTTTTAAGAAACTGACAATTTATATTATGTTGAATGCACATATTGACAGATACTTCTTTCTTTTGTACACAGTTCTTTTCTCTTTCTCATTGTTAACGTCATATGACTTATCTCTTTACGGCCTATAAAATTATCGTAAATATATATGTATAGACAAATGTAAAGACATACATGTATGACAGTGCAAGTGTCCCTAGGGGGACATAGCATTTTAAATTGATATAAATAAAATAAATAAATAAATACCATTCTTCCCCCCCGCCCCCCCCCCCCCCCCCCCCCCCCCCCCAAAAAAAACCTATCTTTTAACATCTGGAAAATGGAGGTTGCCGGTATTGATATAGTTCTTTAAAATAAAATAAAATTTATCAGAAGAAACTTTTGTTTACTTCGAGTAGACCTAGCACGGAATAATTCAATCTCCGATGGTCCGTTGAATTGAATGGCTCACAGTTTAGGTTTTTGAAATACATCTTACCCGTCCACAAAACCTTGAGTCCTATCTGTACGACCGCGTACAAATTCGGATAAAATAAGGAATAGCGATTTTATGACATTTAAACACTGGTTCACTTCTACAAAGAGTGTATTAGGAAAATATATTTAAAAATATAAAGGTGTGTGTTGTCGTTCTTACACGTCACTATAACATATATATAGCATATATCTCTTGCTTAGCTCAGTTATCGATTTTTTTAAAAAAAATTGCATAATTTATATTCCCTCTCTTAGCTGCCTGCTTTTCAGTGGCTTCTTTTGTGCGCGTGCGCAGCTCACTTCATTTCTATCACTGTTTTGCTAGTCGTGGGATTCACTAGACACGCCCGTTTTCTTGACATATCTTTAAAAGATGTTTTTTTGTTGTTGTTGTTGTAATAGAGATTGTAGGATATTATTGAGTTTCTCGGTAGCATATTCATCGGGTTCTTATTCTAGTATTTTCTCCCATTTACAACAGTACATTCTTATAAAAGAGTAAATATTCGATAACACATATACATATATATTTTTTAAAAGTTCCATTTGAGCTATCTATGCCTAGAGAGCTCAAAAGAAATGTTATATTTAAAATATCTGAATACTTCCGGGAAATATCCGCAAATACCGAAATGGAATTCTATTTGAAAAATTCCAATGTCCGCATAGCATGTTATTCTCTTTGGAAGAGTGTGTGAAAGAATGCGGATGTCCTTTGAAATATTGGGTATATTCACATACCTATACAAAAGTATTTTCAATATTTCGGCTCTTTTATTTATTTATCTCAAATAAAGTAAAATCATAGATTCCACACACACTTAAATATTGAGGAATGTGCAATAATGATATTATTGCTTTAAAACAATTATTTCCATATTTTCCGTTTTAATGCCATTGTTTATTTAGTTGATAATTTAAAAATTTAAATGATTTGCTTAACTTCTTGATGTGATAATGTGATTGAATAATTTATATATATTATATACAAATTAAAATCAAATAGGTTTACAAAATACCATCTTCTATCATTTCATCATGTATAACCTACTTCTATATATTTAAAAGGGATCTTTTAACTTTGGCAATTCTGAAAGGTCTGTTAAATATTTAAAGATATCTAACACACATAACCGTTATTAAATCCAACATCAGCATTAAACCGAGTTCTAAATAAGGAATAATAACAATAGTAGGTAGAAAAGCTAGAGAAATCTTTGACGTGGGATTCAACTCTTCAACTGAATCCCTACGTTTCATAACATTTTATGGAAGTTCTGAAGGATCAGTATTCTAAATATCTATCAAACTTGATAACAAGGAATGCAGCAAGAATGGTAGATGGCCAATCCTAGAGAAAAGAAACTATATTTACTACTTGAATGTACTATCTTGTATAGTTAAACAGCCCCCTCAATAACACTAGAATGTTAGATATTTATTCACATTCTAAATTAAATTAGTGTTTTAGAATTGTCCTACTTGAGAAGCATTACGGTGGAATATTGTTGATATCTGAATGCAGAATATACCAGGTCTATTAGTATGAAACGCTAAAATTTTCGGTGAATTCAAAAGTTCACCAATTCCATACAACAAAAGATTTTTTATTCAAAGTAACTGCCCTGATTAGCTATACACTCGGACCACTTTTCAGGCAATTTTCGGATTCCTTGTCTGAAAATTTCTATTCCTTTTGAGTCGAACCAGTCAACAAGTCATTTTCGGAGTATGTCTGAGTTCGAAAATTCCTGTTTTTTTAGGGCGTGTCCTAAAGATGTGAAAAGGTGGTAGTTCGACGGCGCTAAGTCTGGTGAGTACGGCGGGTGGGGTTAGAGTTCCCAGCCCAAGTCTTTTATGGTGTTTTTAAACACCGTAGCGTTGTGGGCTGGAGCGTTGTCATTCTGCAGTATCAGGTTGTTGTGCTTTTCACGCCATTCCGGTCTTTTTTAATTCAACGCCTCTCTCAAACTGTGTATTTGTTGTTCATAGCGACTAGTATTGACCATTTTGCCAGGTTTCAGGAGCTCGAAATATACTACGCCGGTCTGGTCCCACGACTTTTGGCGCGTAGGATTGGTGAAGTGGATCCATTTTTCTTCAGAAGTTACGATTCAGTGCAAAAATGACTTCTTTTCATGCCTGGCAAGCAGCCCTTCGCAGGTTACCAGATGCCGTTATTGCTGCCTTTCGCTCAACTCGTGGGGGACCCATCTGGAAAGCTTCTGGGTCATCCCGAGGCTGTTTAAACGTAGAGAAACAGCACCTTGAGACACCTGGAGCTGTTTTGCGAGTTTCTCCTGCATTTGGGTACTGTCCTCATCCAACAAAGCTTGCAGTTCAGCGTCCTCGAAGTTTTGGGGCGGTTTTCCATGTGGTTCATTATCAAGCTCAAAATCGCCACTTTGGAATTTTTTAAACCACCTGTAACACTGCGATTTGCTCAGAGCGTGGTCGCTGTAAACTTCCTCGAGCATTCGGTGGGCTTCAGTGGCACTTTTCTTCCAGTTGAAGGCGAACAACAAAACTTCCCGCAAATGGGCACTTTTTGGCTCGGAAATCGCCATTTTCCACGGGCTCCAGAAATTTTTCACGATTTGAATTTTTCTAAAACTGCACGCATGCTGATGCCACGTGAGTCAAAGGACAAAACGCCTACAACAGCGCCACCGTCGGCTCAAATAAAGTTGCACAGCGGCCTCTGGCGCCCATTTTCGCGTTTCATACTAATAGACCTGGTATTGTACAGAGTTTACATTTATATTGTTACATCAATTTTAATACGCCCTACATTTATTCAAAATATTCTATGATTTTTAATATTTATTCAAAACAGAATATTTAGATTATCATCATTCCTTTTTATAGTTTCATTCCTTTTGTAATATTTTATTGTATATATATCTTGATTTTTTATTGGAGCGAGAGAGGACCTAGAGGGAGACTGCGGATCACGACCTACGAGGAAGACCACGAATAAATAAACACAATAACTTTGAAAGGTAATTTATTTTTATTTACTTTTATTTATTTACTTTTACTTTTATTTGTTTGCTTTTAATATGGAAACCCGCTCGAGAAACGTGTATAACACCAAGAAGGAAGAAACCAAGGTCGATGACCCTGCAAAGCTGCAACTTGGTGCAACAATATATCTCATTGAGTAGCAGATATTCGAATATGATATTTTTTATTTTTCTAGTATTATTTTACATGTTAGGCGTATTTACGCAAGTTTGACCTCAAATACCCATTTCTTGGTTTCTCAAGAGGCCTCTGGGACCAAAATAATTTTGGTCGCAGTGGTACAACCTGCTCCACGCTAACGAGGGCCAACAGCTCGAAACGCGTTCGTGGATGGCTTTTCTTGATTTATCAAGAAAATGAGTTGGCCAAATATCAGGGAACAGGCTAAATCAACGTTTAGTTGATTTCTGTTCTACTAGATGGCGCTCTGCCATCTAAAAAGCATATATGCTCGTAGTCAGGATATGTCTTCTTTATATTTAATATTCAAATTTATAAAGTACCTATTCAGTCTTTATTCCTTTTAGCATAGTACTCAATAGAAGTCTTCGGTGTTTATTTTTTCTATGGGTTTCTTGAAATTCTCTTTTAATAGTCATAAGTCCATGAGTGTTCTGTTTTTATGATATGCATAGATCTAATATCATGCCTTAAATAATTAAGTATATTTTTGATGTATTTCCTCTCACATTTTGAATAATAACACGCCAATCTCTTGAAGAGTTCATAAATATATATTGTGTTTATTCTCCCCAGGCAATTTTTGTTCCACACACAAAATATTTATTCTGAATTTAAAGTATAGAAAGTAGCGTGCAACATTATTTTTATAGCATTTTTATATTTAATTTTTATTACTTACTTTAATACATTTAAGGGGTCGGTGGAAGATTGGTCTAACCGTTGGTTTTTGGCCGCAAAGACCCGGGTTCGATTCCCGCATTGGGCACTTTTTTTATTTTAAAAAAATGCTCCAGTCGCCCCCGATTCTTGCAAAGGCCCAACCCCACCAACAAGTGCAAGTAACTAAACGGGACTTTGGCACATTTGTAAGTGCAAAGTCGAACTGTTTTTCCACATATGTAGACATGTGGTGCACTTATAGTAAAAGCAGTCACCTACTTCTAGCCATCATGATTATCATGGTCTGTACCACGTGTACAAGGGATAAGCAAATAATACCTGTAGGAACTTCTTTCAAAGTTTAAATAAATATTGTCAGGTGTGTGTGTGTAGTAGAAAAATAAGAAGTAAAACAAATATATGGATAACAAGGAAATTTATTTTGATTAAAACAATTGCTATAACTCATTTATATGACAGAACAGAAAGGCAATAAGAGAACATTTCTGAATACTAAAATATATTAAATAATTACAATTATACAATTATTTTATTTCCAAAGCGCTATATCCCGCAAGGGATACTTGCGCCAAACAAGGAAAAAAGTTTATTTACATAAGTTATTTACATTATTCAGCGCATGAAAACATTAGATATCCAGATTTTGTAGAAAGTTTAGAATGTATTTACAAAATGAATTGAACTTTAAATATGATTTTTTATCGTAAATCTGTTTATTAAATTTAAATTTTTCTGCTACAATATATGTTTTTAATACAAAACAAAAACGCGACATCTATATACAACGAATGAAAACATTAAGACGCGAATGTTTCTTTTCACAAATAAATCAAACTTCTACTATCCTTACTGCGATGAAAAATATCTAAAGAAGTGGTCTGGTATATTAAAAATTGGCGAAACCGCTGGGATGGTTCACTACTAATGAACCAAGCACTCCTAATAATTTTTCATCGCAGTAAGGACAGTAGAAGTTTGATTTATTTGTGAAAAGAAACATTCGCGTCTTAAAGTCTTCATTCGTTAAACAGCTGGGAGGGTTCACCACTAATGAACCAAGCACTCCTAATAATTTTTCATCGCAGTAAGGACAGTAGAAGTTTGATTTATTTGTGAAAAGAAACATTCGCGTCTTAAAGTCTTCATTCGTTAGACCTCTAGGAGGGTTCACCACTGTTGAACCAAGCCATCCTAATAATTTTTCATCGCAGTAAGGACAGTAGAAGTTTGATTTATTTGTGAAAAGAAACATTCGCGTCTTAATGTCTTCATACGTTATATGTTTTTTACTTGATTTTTTTTAGATCTTCTAAATATATATATATTGTTGAATAATACAAATAGCTTCTGTAGATGTGTTTCTTTTTATTGTAAACTCAAGTTTTCGAACATCCCTGCCCTCTTCGACAGGAATACATAAAAATAATAAATTATTTATATGAAAAATAGACACTTCGGCCAGTTAGAGTTTTATATTTTCTCAACGTTTCAACAAAAATATCTTGTCTTCGTCAGGAGATGTAAATAAAAATAAAGCATTTAGCAAAGAGTTAAAATGCGTTATTTTCATTCATTTCTTCTGACGAAGACAAAAGATTTTTGTTGAAACGTTGAGAAAATAAAAAAAAACTCTAACTGGCCGTAGTGTCTATTTTTCATTTAAATATGAATGCCGGCCAGGTAGCCTCTATCTTACGATAATAAATTATTATTATTTGGTTTATGTACTCCTGCAGATGGGCAGAGATGTCCTAAAGCTTGAGATTTTAATATTAAAAAGAAATTCATCTCCAGAAGCCTGTTGTATTATTCAACAATATATATATATGTGATACTCATCACAAATTTGTCATATTTAAAAGTTATATACTTATTAATAAAATCGAGTGAGTTACAGTCGGCGCCTGTAGGAGGAAAAGGGTCCGAAAAACAAGTCGGGTATGCCCCCTTCTTACGCAAACAGATTAGTCCGCTTTGAGACACGATTGACAGTTCTCCCCTGACCGGCTTCGGCTACATTCACACTCTCGCCATCTCCGTGGTGACATCTACCATGTCTCGTTCTTTGGTGCAATACATTCACGCCTGAACCCACTCTAACATTGAGGCCACAACGACTGCATTTAACCAACACACTACAGTCATCCTATAGGGTCGACTACCTTACTACATATATCATATTATGTCCCTATAAAAAGAAGTTGGCGACTGCTTTTACTGTAAGTGCATCACATGTCTACACATGTGAAAAGGAGTTCGACTCATGAATATACAAATCTGCTAGAGCTCTGTTTGGTTACTTGCACTCGCTGGTAGGGTTGGACTTTTGCAAGAATTGGAGGCCATTGAAGCTTTTTTTTTTTTTTTTTTGCAATGCGGGATTCGATCCCGGGTCGTAGAGGTCGAAAACCAACGGTTTAGACCACACTTCCAACGACCCTTTAGTGTATTACACTTATATCCATTATTTGAATGTAATTCTACTGCCCTATAAGCATATAGTCCATAGTTTTCTTGAAAACCATTTCTGAGATTCCCCCCTTCAGTGCTGCGTATATAAGCAGAATCGTCCAATACAGTATTAGAGCTCTGAGAAGCGGTCTGGTGGATTAAATTGGCGAAACAGCTGGGAGGGTTCACCACTGATGAGCCAAGCCCTCCCAATACATATTTTTTCATCGCAATAAGGGTAGTATAAGTTTGTATTATGTATAAAAGAAACATTCGTGCTTTTAAATTCTTTCATTTTATATATCCATTTCCAAAAAAAATAAAATCAGAAAAATGAAAGAGTATTTTCTATTTATCAATGCTTCGAAGGAAAATTCTTTGTCCGATTAAAATAATAGAAATGTGAATGGCAGGAAAGCATTTTAAAACTAAAATAAAACTACGCGTTTTCACGAAAAAGTTTCAAATATTCGACGTTCTTTTGTCTTTTGTTTTATCCAGATGAAGACAAAAAAAATGTTGAGGGGACGTCAATTGTTTTAAAAATATTTCATATCTCGGGTCTATACTTTTTATCGGAAAGAAAGAGAAAAGTTTTGAGAAGAAAAGACCAAATGAATAAAAATATTTTGGTTTTGAAGGGATTTTTCAATGTTATATGATAAATACACTTTATAAAATGCGTGCATATACGCAGAATTCTTATATATTTACATAATTAATTATACTCACGCGCGCATATATATATTATGTATTTATTTATAACATGTAACAATAACGCGCAATGCACATAAAAAACAATTCCACATAACATGCACACAACAAACCTAACGAAAGAAATCCTATCTAAACACAAGACTAACATTTATCTACTGCACTTACTGCAATGAAAAATTAATGGGAGGGTCTTGCTCATCAGTGGTGAACCCTCCCAGCGGTTTCGCCAGTTTAATCTACCATACCGTTATAATATTGCATTTTTTGGTTTTTCTTTTTTACCGATACTGGAGCAGACCTCTGGCGAAATTGCTGGGAGGGTTCACCACTGATGAACCAGACCCTCCCATTAATTTTTCCTTACAGTAAGGGCAGTAGATATATAAATGATTATTTTTTAAAAGAATCATACGTGTCTAAAATAATATTAAATTATCATAACAAATGGCGCGCTAATGCAACATACAATATGTACACAACAAAAGAAACTGGAGAAATAACTTAAACCCACAAATATTTAAACAAAAGTCGCAAACAAAAACGAATATTCAACACACACCCACACACTCAATATGCGCCAAACAAAAATGTAAACAATTATCAAATAATAAACTCTTACAATTTGAACAATGATTAAACAATGAACACACACAATAAAACAAATTTCTACCGCCCTTACTGCAATAATAAAATAATGGGTGTGTTCACCACTGATTAGCGAAGCCCTCCCTTTATATTATCATTGCAGTATGGGCAGTGCAAAAGTGTTTTAATTTTTAAAAATCATACGCATTACAAATAGTAATATTTCTTATAATAGTTGACGTGCTAATGCAACAATACAATAAACATAAACAAGAAAATTATATATAATACACTCAAACGATATAAACTCTCTCATATAATAAACTTAAACATACAATTCATACAATAAACTCAGACAAAAAACTCAAACACTAAACACAATAAACACATACACTACACGAAGGCACATGGAATTCTAATGTTCGCACCTTCTTTTTGTTGTTTTTTTTTTTTTTGTGTATTATCTGAATTCAAAAATGCCTTCAAAAGAGCATCCTAAATATATTTAAATGAAATTTTATAACTTGTATGATATTTCACAACTCTTTTCGTTAAAATTATATATACGAATTATCTGAAGATTGAATAGTGATTCTCATTATATTCAGTCTTGTAAAACGACGTATGACAAATTATACCGCAAATGTTTCTTTTGAACGATAAATCGTAATTTATTTTAAGGAGAAATAACGACTATTCCTATCCTTAGGGATGAAGTATGGAATGATGAATTGTAAAGAGTAATAATGAACCGAAAAACAAAAGTGTCCAGGGATGGGAATTTTATTTTTATTTTTCAGTTCATCATTACTTTTCACAATTTATCCTTTCATACTTCATCCTTAAGGATAGAAATAGTCGTTATTTCTCCTTAAAATAAATTACGATTTTTCTTTCAAAAGAAACATTTGCGGTAAAACTTGTCAAACGTCGTTTTACAATCATAAGCCGCATTATATTGTATTATATATTCAGTCTTATATGATCAGAACTCTAATACAGAATTTATGTTCTAGTTTATTTCCATATAACGAGATTGTTTTATAGTAAAAAGATTAATAAAACAATATTATTATGTGAAATATAGTACAAATGTAATATTGTACTGGGATAAGGTGCATAAATTAAGAAAAAGGCATCTCCTTATCGTGCAACTGATGGCGCAAGCCATCAGCAACTTTCAGTTGCCTTTGAGATGCCTTTTTCTTAATATTATTATGTATTAACAATAAAATATTGCCAAAAATCTCAGAGCTACTCTAATGTTTAATTAGTACAAATAATAAATTGTACAGGGATAAGGTGGATAGGTTATGGAAAAGGCATCTCCTTATCGTGCAACTGAAAGTGGCTGATAGCTTGCTCCATCAAAAACTTTCAATTGCACGATAAGAAGATGCCTTTTTATTGATTAAATTACTCTAATGTATTTATATAAAAAGTTAGCAATAACATTTCTAATAATCTCAAAGACTCATATCTATAAATTGAAAAAAAAAAAAAATTTTTCTTCCACAATTAATGTATTTTTTTTTTTTTTCAAATAGAGCAATCCATAAATACATCTTCAATTAAAAAGGCATATATTGGATCAAAATATCATTTATTTTACCAATATTTCAGTAGATATTGGTAAAATAAATTATATTTTGATCCAATATATGCCTTTTTAATTGAAAAATAATGTAATAGTGAATATTTCCAAATTAGTAAGATATCGGTCAATTCACAGCTTTGTTAGAAGGCCTCCAGTAACAAAGAGCTATCCCATAATAGGCAAGTTTCATCCTATTAACAGAATACTAAGGCTAATCAGGGTTACCATGGGATGTTTTATGGCCCGTTCATTAGATGTTTCTTCCCCTTCTAATAATATGATAGCCATAGGAGAGAATTTACGTTGGGCGCCCCGTAAACTAATGAATAGATCCACTAAATTCTATGGCCAATATTAAAAGACTAGCCGAGTGACCCGGGCAACGCCCTGGGTTTACCCGAAGGACCCGCAGGTGAGAAACTATAGAAGAAAAATTTTAACAAATCAGAAAATGAAATTGCAAACAACAGAACTACACTACTTTAAGGACATGAGAGCACATGCACTGTATCACCATACGTATACCATTTTCAAAGACCCTGCTTAGGATTAAAACTTCTCAGAAGCATAACAATAGTACCAACCTAGAGGTTAACTGGTGTGGATGCATTCCTCTGGGAGTGAGACTATTGAGAAATTCAGTAGGGAGTTATTTTGCTTCTCCGCATTCTAACACTCCAACTGTTAACACTGTGGAAACACTGACTCATGTTTGGTAAGCAATTTCAGGGAAGAAACTATAGACATTGGATTAAATAAATTATTAATTAAATTGCATTAAATAAAAATTATTAGATTTAAATAAATATTATTAGAGTGAAAAAAAAAAAGAAAGAAATTAACAAATTAGAAAATAAAATTTCGAAAAATACAACTATATTGCAGATAAGATAAGAGGACCTTATTAAAAATACATAAACAAACTGTAATTCGACACTCGATAATTCGACACTTTCGATAATTCGACACTTTCGATAATTCGACACTTTCGATAATTCGACCATTTTAAAAATCAAATTTACAAGGTTGATTGTTGTTTAAATACAACTTTGCTTTTGCATGCATAAACACAGGCTCTTGTAGCAAGAACCCAAATATTATTTATAGTCATAGCAAAAGCAAACTTTAGTGAAAACTGATGCCTCTTCAGAATGAATGGAAGACTGAAATCTGAAGGAGCAGAATATATGGGTCATTTATACTTTCACCAATGCCTTTAGGATCTTTGCGATGGAACGCGTATGGTGTTTCAGCGCATGTGCTATCATGTCCTTGAAGCACATATACTGACAGTGCCCAAAGTTGAACACACTGTATAGTGTCTGAAATATCTTTGGCCCCTTCGGATACCAACCTTCGCTTCATTCTAGAGAGGCGTTAGTTTTCATGTCATATCTGTAATATAGTTTTGTTGTTTGCAATTTTCTTTTTTTTTTTCCTTTCAAATATGTATCCACTCTGAAATATAGTTTGTAAATTTTTATTCCAATTTATTTTCTTATATATATATGTATTTTTTTTTTCATTTCCAAAATATTTATTTATACTTTCACCAATGCCTTTAGGATCTTTGCGATGGAACACGTATGGTGTTTCAGCGCATGTGCTCTCATGTCCTTGAAGCACATATACTGACAGTGCCCAAAGTTGAACACACTGTATAGTGTCTGAAATATCTTTGGCCCCTTCGGATACCAACCTTCGCTTCATTCTAGAGAGGCGTTAGTTTTCACTAAGGTTGGCTTTTGCTATGACTATAAATAAGGCTCAAGGCCAAACCTTGGCTACAAGAGCCTGTGTTTACGCACGGACAACTTTATATGTAGCTTTTTCAAGTGTGCGAACATTGGATAGCATACATGTAAAGATGACCCATATCTTCTGCTCCTTCAGATTTCAGTCTTCCATTCATTCTGAAGAGGCATCAGTTTTCACTAAAGTTGGGTTCTTGCTACAAGAGCCTGTGTTTATGCATGCAAAATCAAAGTTGTATTTAAACAACAATCAACCTTGTAAATTTGATTTTTAAAATGGTCGAATTATCGAAAGTGTCGAATTATCGAAAGTGTCGAATTATCGATAGTGTCGAATTACAGTTTGTTTATTTATTTTTTAATAAGGTCCTCTTATCTTATCTGCAATATAGTTGTATTTTTCGAAATTTTATTTTCTAATTTGTTAATTTTTTCTTTTTTTTTTCACTCGAATAATATTTATTTAAATCTAATAATTTTTATTTAATGCAATTTAATTAATAATTTATTTAATCCAATGTCTATAGTTTCTTCCCTGAAATTGCTTACCAAACATGAGTCAGTGTTTCCACAGTGTTAACAGTTGGAGTGTTAGAATGCGGAGAAGCAAAATAACTCCCTACTGAATTTCTCAATAGTCTTACTCCCAGAGAAATGCATCCACACCAGTTAACCTCTAGGTTGGTACTATTGTTATGCTTCTGAGAAGTTTTAATCCTAAGCAGGGTCTTTGAAAATGGTACACGTATGAAAAGCAGTTCGACTTTGCATGTACAAGTGTGCCAGAGCCCCGTTTGATTACTTGCGCTTGCTGGTGGGGTTGGACTTTTGCAAGAATCAGAAGCCATTGGAGCTTTTTTTTTTATTTTTTCAGAAAAAAGTGCCCAATGCGGGAATCGAACCCGGGTCGTAGCGGTCGAAAACCAACGGCTTAGACCATCCTTCCACCAACCCCCAGTAAAATAAGTAAATAAAAAGAAGACCAAAAATAAGTGATAATAGTTTATTGAATAACAAATAAAAAAAAATCTTTCAGGGGAAAAATTATAGGCATTGGTAAAAAAGTAAACAAGAGAAATAGCCTAGCGGTCAGGGGAGTGAGTCTTCCACGGCCTTTCCGAGGCATGACAGAAGACGCTCAAAAAAAAAAAGGTAAAATAAGAACCAAGCAGAGGAAATCTATAAAACTGAAAGCCAGGACAGGCATAAAAAGAAAATTCCAAGCATGTGAGGAAACAATTGATGAAAAAAAAAAGGATTCAAAAAAAATACTGCAAAAAAGAAGCCAGACACAAAAAGCAACAATTGAGTACACAAATACAGCATCAGCCTATTTATGAGATGAAAAAAAAAGACAGACACAAAAATGGAGCTAAATTCAAATGAAAAACTATAACAAATTAATAAAAGAAAATAAGACCTAATCCAAATAATTTAATAAAAAAAAGCAACAATTGAGTACACAAATACAGCTTCAGCCTATTTATGAGAAGAAAAAAAAAGACAGACACAAAAATGGAGCTAAATTCAAATGAAAAACTATAACAAATTAATAAAAGAAAATAAGACCTAATCCAAATAATTTAATTTAAAAAAAGTCACTCACTATTAAATTATTTGGATTAGGTCTTATTAATGAGAAAAAAAAGATGCCAAAAAAGATAACCAGATACAAAAATTGTGCTAAATTCAAATGAAAAACTATAACAAACACTTATAAAAGATAGAATAAAAGTAATAATTCAATCTACAATTCGAAAAATAATATAACCTGGTGAGTTCCCAGAAAAGGTTAACTTTGGTAGGCGGCGCTGTACGTTGACACCGCCGTACCTTCGAGCCGAACCAACGGCTTAGACCATCCTTCCACCAACCCCCAGTAAAATAAGTAAATAAAAAGAAGACCAAAAATAAGTGATAATAGTTTATTGAATAACAAATAAAAAAAAATCTTTCAGGTGAAAAATTATAGGCATTGGTAAAAAAGTAAACAAGAGAAATAGCCTAGCGGTCAGGGGAGTGAGTCTTCCACGGCCTTTCCGAGGCATGACAGAAGACGCTCAAAAAAAAAAGGTAAAATAAGAACCAAGCAGAGGAAATCTATAAAACTGAAAGCCAGGACAGGCATAAAAAGAAAATTCCAAGCATGTGAGGAAACAATTGATGAAAAAAAAAAAGGATTAAAAAAAAATACTGCAAAAAAGAAACCAGACACAAAAAGCAACAATTGAGTACACAAATACAGCATCAGCCTATTTATGAGATGAAAAAAAAAGACAGACTCAAAAATGGAGCTAAATTCAAATGAAAAACTATAACAAATTAATAAAAGAAAATAAGACCTAATCCAAATAATTTAATTTAAAAAAAAGCAACAATTGAGTACACAAATACAGCATCAGCCTATTTATGAGAAGAAAAAAAAAAAGACAGACACAAAAATGGAGCTAAATTCAAATGAAAAACTATAACAAATTAATAAAAGAAAATAAGACCTAATCCAAATAATTTAATTTAAAAAAAAGTCACACACTATTAAATTATTTGGATTAGGTCTTATTAATGAGAAAAAAAAGATGCCAAAAAAGATACAAAAATTGTGCTAAATTCAAATGAAACTTATAACAAACACTTATAAAAGATAGAATAAAAGTAATAATTCAATCTACAATTCGAAAAATAATATAACCTGGTGAGTTCCCAGAAAAGGTTAACTTTGGTAGGCGGCGCTGTACGTTGACACCGCCGTACCTTCGAGCCGAACCAACGGCTTAGACCATCCTTCCACCAACCCCCAGTAAAATAAGTAAATAAAAAGAAGACCAAAAATAAGTGATAATAGTTTATTGAATAACAAATAAAAAAAAATCTTTCAGGTGAAAAATTATAGGCATTGGTAAAAAAGTAAACAAGAGAAATAGCCTAGCGGTCAGGGGAGTGAGTCTTCCACGGCCTTTCCGAGGCATGACAGAAGACGCTCAAAAAAAAAAAGGTAAAATAAGAACCAAGCAGAGGAAATCTATAAAACTGAAAGCCAGGACAGGCATAAAAAGAAAATTCCAAGCATGTGAGGAAACAATTGATGAAAAAAAAAAGGATTCAAAAAAAATACTGCAAAAAAGAAGCCAGACACAAAAAGCAACAATTGAGTACACAAATACAGCATCAGCCTATTTATGAGATGAAAAAAAAAGACAGACACAAAAATGGAGCTAAATTCAAATGAAAAACTATAACAAATTAATAAAAGAAAATAACACCTAATCCAAATAATTTAATAAAAAAAAAAGCAACAATTGAGTACACAAATACAGCATCAGCCTATTTATGAGAAGAAAAAATAAGACAGACACAAAAATGGAGCTAAATTCAAATGAAAAACTATAACAAATTAATAAAAGAAAATAAGACCTAATCCAAATAATTTAATTAAAAAAAAAGTCACACACTATTAAATTATTTGGATTAGGTCTTATTAATGAGAAAAAAAAGATGCCAAAAAAGATAACCAGATACAAAAATTGTGCTAAATTCAAATGAAAAACTATAACAAACACTTATAAAAGATAGAATAAAAGTAATAATTCAATCTACAATTCGAAAAATAATATAACCTGGTGAGTTCCCAGAAAAGGGTAACTTTGGTAGGCGGCGCTGTACGTTGACACCGCCGTACCTTCGAGCCGTTTTACACGAGTTAAAGCGAAGATTTTGGACATAGTGATTTTTACATTTCGATCTTTTATATTAATATATATACTTACTATTGCGAATTATTTTTCTAAAAACGAACATTATTTTTTTTTAATTATCTGAAACTAACCTAATTCAACTTATCTAAAACTAACCTTATTTAGCGATTAAACTAACATAATTAAACCTATTTGAATCTAACCTCATATACACTTTTACACTACCTTTTCATTTCAAAATTAAATTAAAATAAGTTTATATTAAATAATAACATTTTTAAAAATCGACTTTCTGGTTCACACTTTTGTATCTAATCAATTATGTATTTCTTTATTTCTCTCTATAAAAGTTACGCAATTGTAAACAAAAGAATTGATGATGATAAATGCAAAAAATCTACGATTGTAAAATAGATTAAATTAAAAAATAAAAATAACTGTTAACATTAGGAAAATAAAAACAGGCCTATGACACGAAGAAAAAAATAACGAAAATTTTGGTATATAGATTGTTATGTGTAGTTCAGAATCTTCGGAGGAGATAGCTCAGGACTTTACAATGGAAAACTCTGTTACGGTATTATCTATATAGATAATTGGCTTTTCGCGTAACAACCTCCTAATAAAACCTTGAAATAACAGAGATTTATAAAGATATATTCCATGGTAATTTTATGGCACTTAATCTGTATAAAAATGCTTCCTAACATTTAATTTGTTAAATATAGGCCACTACTTTGCCTAGAATGATACTCAAACTGAAGAATTCTTTAAAAGGATTACTTAGAAAATTTCAATTTGTTATTCGGTTTAATGTATTAAATTTTGATTATATATATAAAGAAAGTACTACATATATTCAATACTTTAAGAATGATTTTTTTCAACCCAGTTAAGAGAGAAGAAAATTTGTTTTATTTAGTTTTAAAATAGAGACATCCGTGATTTGTGTATGTGTAAAGAAAGCAGTATATTCAATATTTTAAGGATGTTTTTTGTCAAAACAAGGAGAGTATGAATTATGAAATTTATGAATTTTGTTTTATTTGGTTTCAAAATAGACACCTATGATTTTTGTAAAGAAATCAATATATTTAATATTTTGAGAATAATTTTTTCATCTCAATAAGGACAGTAGAAATTTTGTTTTATTTAGTTTTAAAATAGAGACATCCGTGATTTGTGTATGTATTAAGTAAGAAATATATTTAATACTTTAAGGATGTTTTTCTATCAAAAAAAGGAGAGTAGAATTTTGTTTCATTTTGGTTTTAAAATAGAGACATCACCGTAATTTGTGTATATGTAAAGAAAGCAATACGTATATTCAATATTTTGGGGATGATTTTTCATCAAAATAAGGAGAGTAAAAATTTGTTTTATTTGGTTCAAAATAGAGTCATCCGTTATTTGTGTATTTGTAAAGAAAGCAGTATATTCAATATTTTGAGAAAGATTTTTCATCTCAATAAGGAGAGTAGAAATTTTGTTTTATTTGGTTTTAAAATAGACACATCTCTGTGATTTGTGTAAAGAAAGCAATATATTTAATATTCAAGGATAATTTTTGACCCAGTAAGGCGAGTAGAAATTGAGTTTTATTCGGTTTAAAAATAGAGACATCCGTAATTTGTGTATGTGTAAAGAAAGCAATACGTATATTCAATATTTTGAGGGTGATTTTTAATCTCAATAAGGACAGTAGAAATTTTGCTTTATTTGGTTTTAAAATAGACCCATCTCTGTGATTTGTGTATATGTGAAGTAAGCAATCTATTCAATATTTAAAGGATGTTTTTCCTCCCAATAAGAGTAGAAATTTTGTTCTATTTGGTTTTAAAATAGACACCTATGATTTGTGTAAAGAAAGCAATATATTCAATATTTTGAGATTGATTTTATCAAAACAAGGTGAGTAGAAATTTGGTTTATTTGGTTTCGAAATAGAGACATCCCCGTGATTTGTGTATGTATAAAGTAAGCAATAAGCAGTGGGAAAAAATAATAAATTATTGGGATTGAAGAAAACAACATAAAATAAAGACAGAGATGAGTCCATATTTACATGCATGGCACTGGAGAAGGAATAAAGAAGAATTAGAGGATTGGAGGAATTTACTGACGACATGGTCCGGCTCTTAGTCGAATGCTAAAGAAAGAAGAGCTAAATGTTTCTTTTATCCCCAATGCGACGATTTTCCCACTGTATTTACTCTTTTTTCTTATTCTAAATGGACGCTTGAAGATGTAACATAGTTAGAAGATTATATGTATACAGGTCATATGTTTTCTATTATGATATTCCACCAAATTGTCTTACATTTACATTTTTATATGTTCTGAAAATAGAGAAATCCATAATTAAATCTTTAGATAATAAAAAGGTATATAAAATGAAAGGATTTAAAAGCACGAATGTTTCTTTTATACATAATACAAACTTCTACTGCCCTTACTGCGATGAAAAAATATATTGGGAGGGCTTGGCTCATCAGTGGTGAACCCTCCCAGCGGTTTCGCCAATTTAATCCACCAGACCGCTTCTCAGAGCTCTAATACTGTATTGGACGATTCTGCTTATATACGCAGCACTGAAGGATGGAATCTTAGAAATGGTTTTCAAGAGAACTATGGACATAAGCTTATAGGACAGTAGAATTACATTCAAATATTTGCATCGAGCAATTCTCTTCCGCAAACAATAAAGACAAGGCCAGTTAGGCATTGTGTTACCGACAATTTGGTAAGGGTGGAATATGAGATTAACTTCACAAGTTGGTGAGGTCTCAGAGGTTTGATTATTTTTAATTGATTGTCCTATGGATCTGGCTTTGTGACTTGGATAGAATAAAGGAGGAGATATTGAAATTAAGAGTTTTCTGTAGGTATATAGGAAAAGACAAGGTAACATGTAAAACTTGAGCGACGTGAGGTATCAAGTTTTAACTACTTCTCTAAATTTAGTTATTCATAATCGTTACACAGTTTATTTCTTCGATAATTTATATCCAATAATAGAATTTTTATTTTATTTTCAAATGTATATGTATATTGTGTGTGTGTGTGTGTGTGTGTGTGTGTGTGAACTTAATAATTACAAATAAAATCTGGTATCAAAAATAACTTCAATTTTTATTTTTCAAGTTTCAATTTATAAAATATATTTATAATATCCCTCTTTTTACTCCCAAAAAACCTTCCAGATATCTCTCGTGTAGACCAAAGAATTATATCTTGATAATTTTCGTAGACCAAATAACTTCGTATATAGCTTCGTAGACCAAATAACTTTGTATATAGCTTCGTAGACCAAAGAACTTTGTATATAGCTTCGTAGACCAAATAACTTTGTATATAGCTTCGTAGACCAAAGAACTTTGTATATAGCTTCGTAGACCAAAGAACTCTGTATATAGCTTCGTAGACCAAATAACTTTGTATATAGCTTCGTAGACCAAATAACTTTGTATATAGCTTCGTAGACCAAAGAACTTTGTATATAGCTTCGTAGACCAAATAACTTTGTATATAGCTTCGTAGACCAAAGAACTTTGTATATAGCTTCGTAGACCAAATAACTTTGTATATAGCTTCGTAGACCAAAGAACTTTGTATATAGCTTCGTAGACCAAATAACTTTGTATATAGCTTCGTAGACCAAAGAACTTTGTATATAGCTTCGTAGACCAAATAACTTTGTATATAGCTTCGTAGACCAAAGAACTTTGTATATAGCTTCGTAGACCAAAGAACTCTGTATATAGCTTCGTAGACCAAATAACTTTGTATATAGCTTCGTAGACCAAATAACTTTGTATATAGCTTCGTAGACCAAATAACTTTGTATATAGCTTCGTAGACCAAAGAACTTTGTATATAGCTTCGTAGACCAAAGAACTCTGTATATAGCTTCGTAGACCAAATAACTTTGTATATAGCTTCGTAGACCAAATAACTTTGTATATAGCTTCGTAGACCAAAGAACTCTGTATATAGCTTCGTAGACCAAAGAACTCTGTATATAGCTTCGTAGACCAAATAACTTTGTATATAGCTTCGTAGACCAAAGAACTTTGTATATAGCTTCGTAGACCAAAGAACTCTGTATATAGCTTCGTAGACCAAAGAACTCTGTATATAGCTTCGTAGACCCAAAGAACTTTGTATATAGCTTCGTAGACCAAAGAACTTTGTATATAGCTTCGTAGACCAAAGAACTTTGTATATAGCTTCGTAGACCAAAGAACTCTGTATATAGCTTCGTAGACCAAAGAACTCTGTATATAGCTTCGTAGACCAAATAACTTTGTATATAGCTTCGTAGACCAAAGAACTTTGTATATAGCTTCGTAGACCAAAGAACTCTGTATATAGCTTCGTAGACCAAAGAACTTGTATATAGCTTCGTAGACCAAAGAACTTTGTATATAGCTTCGTAGATCAAATAACTTTGTATATAGCTTCGTAGACCAAAGAACTTTGTATATAGCTTCGTAGACCAAAGAACTTTGTATATAGCTTCGTAGACCAAAGAACTTTGTATATAGCTTCGTATACCAAAGAACTTTGTATATAGCTTCGTAGACTAATGAACTTTCCAGATTGATCTTATATACTAAAGGAAGATCTCAGATAGCTCTCGTTAACAAAAAGAAGGATTCAGAAATCCCTTTGTAAACTTTACAACTTTCCATATTGTCCTTGTAAACTAAAATAGAAGGTTTCAGATGGCTCTTTGTGAACTATAAAATATTCCCTATTTTCTTCTTAAGCTAAAAAAGAGGTTTTGAGATAGATCTCTCTGTGTAAACTTGTAAAGAACCTCTCTCAAAGAATTCCAAAGATCCAAACACAATCAGGTAAATTCTCAGTAAAGGCTAATGGATGCTAAACCCATGCTAATTGGCCACCCCACACTAGGATTTCTCTAATACCCCCACATCCGTAAACGAATAAATCTTTCTACCAGCACTTTTTTAATCCAATCATCAAAACAAACTATAAATAGATACATACCTAATATTTCCTATATTTTTTAACTCTGATGTATTTCTCTATACTTTCTAAAGAGACAAAGGTCGCCTCTCCCGTCAAAATAGACGTGAAAACCAGACGCTATCTATTGACCGTCGCCGCAAACTAGCGGCCTCGGGTCGGTGACAAAGCCACAACACCAGCTTTGGAAAACTGAGAAGCGTCACCGTAAAGACCATGGTTTCGGACTAATGGCCTTCGTCAGCTTAGGGCGGACTTTATTCCATGAGATCCACACGGGATCTAATGGAATCTTGACAATCTGCCAAAGAGGTGTTTAGCTGGCAAGTGGCTGGGCCAAATGATAGATAGCGTCTGATTTTGACGTCTATTTTGACGTGAGAGGCGACCTTTGTCTCTTTAGATCAATATCCTACTGGCAAAATTTCCATTTTCCATATTTTATTTCATAGACAGATAATTTTCAAATAATTTATACACTGCGTGACATTGAAAATGGAACACCAAAAATAGTGGCCAGAAGGTGATGAAACTCGGCAGACAGAGAGAGACAGGGACGAACAATAAGTGATCTTTATTTCAAAATGATAGTCATAATACAGAGCGAGAACGGCGTCGGCTTAGTAGCAAGTAGGACCACCGCGGACGGCGATGCACGCAGCAACACGTCTAGATAGAGAGTCAATCAGAGTATGGATGGCGTCCTGAGGGATGGCTCTCCATTCCCTCTCAACCATTTGCCACAGTTCGTCTTCTGAACGCGGCTGTGGCAAGGCATGCAAACGGCGTCCAATGATGTCCCAGACGTGCTCGATTGGTGAGAGATCAGGAGAGTACGGTGGCCAGGGAAGCATCTGTACATCTTGCAGAGCTTGTTGGCTAATGCGAGCAGTGTGCGGTCGGGCGTTATCCTGCTGATAAAGGGCATTGGGTACCCCCTGAAGGTAGGGGAGTGTCACCGGTCGCAGCACATCATCAACGTATCGTTGGGCCGTCATAGTGCCCTGAATACGAAGTAAAGGTGACCTGGAATCATACGCGATTGCGCCCAAAACCATGATTCCACGTTGTCGCACGGTGGGGCGTTCCACAATTGCTGCCGGATTGGACCTTTCTCCACGTCGACGCCACACGCGTACACGGCGACTATCACTGGACAAGCAGAAACGCGACTCATCTGAGAACACGACCCTGTGCCATACCGTCATCCACGTCGATCTAGCCCGGCACCATTCCAAACGTTGGCGCCTATTCGGTGGGGTCAATGGCAGTCTTCTTAGCGGACGGCATGAGTGCAAGCCATTAGCAACCAATCGACGGGAAATGGTTCTGGTCGAGATGGAATGATCTAGGGTGTCTTGCACATGTTGCAGGATGGCGGTACAAGTGGCTTGTGGGGCCGCCACTGCTTGTCGAAGGATACGCCGATCCACACGTGCTGACGTCACTCTGGTTCCACCGGCATTCCTATAAATTGCCACATTTCCTTGTTCCAACCATCTTCTCCACAGTCGGTGCACCGTGGACGCACCAAGGTGTGTATCAGCTGCGATTTGACGTATGGACCAACCTGCCCTTTTCAGTCCGATCACCATGCCCCTCGTAAAAGCGTCTGTCTGCTTGAACTGCCTCCGTTTACGATGACCTGGCATTCTCTGTTATTACACGTGTCTTTTGACACAAGAACAAAATTTCTACAATGATTTTCCTTGAAGAAATAACGACACGAATACTGTCCTTTCTGCAAGTTCCTTCCCTTATATCTTACTCCATGTGCTCACGAGAGCTGCGCATTTTACATCATTTGCATAACTCGGTAAGGCGCGTCTACCCTGAAATTTGCATAATTTTCTGGCCACTATTTCTTGATGTTCCATTTTCAATGTCACGCAGTGTATGAATGAATACATTCAAAGTAAATTTCGAACAAAGACAATGTTAACCTCTTTGTTATATATATATGTCATAATTTGTATATAATTAAATGCAACCCCGACCCACTATGTATGTACCATGTATGATTTTCAAAGATTTAATAAAAGAATAAGGTAACTGGAGGAAAGAAAGTAACAAAAGACATAGGAAGTAAATCTAGAGGAGAACATATTTATTAATAACGTCGCAGTTAACCTTCTGACCCCGGGTCCCTGCGAGCTAAGTTTAAACCAACACTTCCTGGAAAAACAGGACGTATCTAGTATCCGCAGAAGTTATATTAGTATAGAGACACCCCATACTTCCGACCCAAGACCGGACGTATTTTGATAACGCGGAAGTAAATAAAGTGGAAATAGCACTCGACACTTCCTATCAGGCAGGCCATATCTTTCATCAAGGAGAGCCGCGGGCCAATCAGAAGACAGCACCTTAAGTAGGTCAACCAATAGGAAAAGATCATGTGACATCTCTCGACCAATCAGAGAGAAACTGAGTCTTGGTGTTAAATCGAAAAACAAGAATTGGCGGTTGCTCCTTCGCTTCCAACAAGGTAACATCTACTCTAGAGATCTCTCTCTCTCCGCTCATTTCATCTAAATCCCATCATCGCCATGTGATCAACTAATTAATAAGTCAAATCGCTCAACTCTTCTCAAGCTTTCTTCCCTCCAACCCAGTTGCCTTTTATTTTCAAACCCAATCACGTGTCCTGATTATTCCTAACTGTGTGCTTCACTTACCACTCAACGACTGCGCTTCAACCAAATCTCACCATTCGCATCCAACAACAAGAAACCCCGCAACGATATTGCCACATATATATATATATATAATTATTTAGATATGCAACAACTGTTAGAAAGTCCGAAAAAAGGTAAACAGATCAAAATCTTTGTGAATTTTCTTTTAAAATGTTTTTACTAGTCTGAGTTTCGTGTGTGAGCCTTATTTTTACAAATATTAAAACTTCTAAGAAGCCATAAATAAAGCGCAATCTCTTTGTCATTTTTTAAATGAGAAACCACAAACAGATTAACTTTATATAATATTTTCGAACGGAAAAATATGTCCAGGGTAGCCTAGTGGACATGGCATCTACCCGGTTTTACGTTTATCATTACTCTTCACAATTCATCCTTTCATACTTCATCCCTAAGGTTAGAAATTGTCGTTATTTCTCCCTAAAATAAATTAAGATTTTTCGTTCAAAAGAAACATTTGCGGTAAAACTTGTCAAACTTCGTTCTACAAGATGTAGATACAGTTCAGTCATACTGAAGCCTCTAACCTTTCTATTCATCGAGATTTCTTGACCTAAGATACTAGGCTTTTCAGCCTAAATAACTGATTTTTTCAGGATACCCAAAACCCAGCTTTTTCGGTCGTTATGGTACAGCTTGCACCACGCTGATGAGAGCGAACAGCCTAAAACGCGTACGTGGTTAGCTTTTCTTTATTAATCAAAAAAGAGTATTTGTTCAATTCTGTAATAATTAAAAATAAACAATTAGTTGATATTTATTCCTACAGATGGGGCAGCCATTAGCAACTTTCAATTGCACAATCAGGAGATACCTTTTTTTAGTAAGAATATTTGTTTGTTTTGTTAAAATAAGGAAGATGAGGCTAAACAGAATGCAACATACTATTATTGCGCCTTTTACATGCTTCGGTAAGCATTTTAAGGCATAACTCATAGTTAGGTGTCTCCGAGAAACCCGCCGCAGAGGAGGGCCAAGGAGAGGGCTGGAGAGGCGACGGCGAGGCCGTGGGCACCCCGGGGGAGAGGAGGGCTAGTGCACGCCGATTTGAGGGAACCAAGGCAGCGCCAAGCACAACTACGGCGCCGCAGGCTTCAAAAATAGTCAAGAGATCATTTCAGGGATCGAGACCGGAGATCAAGACCCAGAGCTCAAGAGGTCTGGCTTTTATCGTCTGGCTTTTATCCTAAAAACAGAATGCAACAGTGGAATGAGCCTGCAAAAAGGTTTGCAGAGAATATCCTTGTACTATTCCACAAGGTCGACCCCTAAATGGAAGAAGAGACTAAAATAAATTGGGTTATTGGAGGATTGAATAAAGAATACTCTTTTGCACTCCACTTAAACCCTCCTAAGAATACCAACGAACTTCTAAAATTGTGTAAAAAGATGGATTTGTTTGAAAAGAATTATCAAGAACGTGTAGAAAAGTCAAAGGCTCTATATATTGTGACACAGATTTATCCAATTTATTAACATACAATCACTTGTATAAACATACAAAATCCTTTGTTAAAACCTTAGTCTCACAAATTCTCCATTTAAAACAAAAGAAGCAACACTCCTTTTAATTGTGTAACAGAACGACGCACTTTGCATCAGCTTAGTAAAATAAATTTACTAGTGGTAAAATAAAGAATGAGCCATAGCACCAGTTTTGGCAAATTGAGACGAAAAACCAACCTGTATACCTGATTCACAATTAATATATGTAGTAAGGTAGTCGATCCTGTAGGATCACTGTAGTGTGTTGGTTAAATGCAGTCGTGGTGGCTTCAATGTTAGAGTGGGTTCAGGCGTGAATGTATTGTACCAAAGAACGAGACATGGATGTCACCACGGAGATGGCGAGAGAGTGAGTGTAGCCGGCGCCGGTAGGGGAGAGATCTGTCTAGAGGCGTCTGTAAGCATTGTCTCAAAGCGGACTAATCTGTTTGAGTAAGAAAGGGGCACACCTAGGAACCCGACTTGTTTTTCGGACCTCTTTCCTTCTTCCTGCGTCGACTGTCACTCACTCGAAATTTTATTTGTCACTTTGGCAATTGCATTATAACTACATTATAACATGGAGACATAGATATATTGGAATTTATTACAACATATATATATGAAAGAGATATAAAATTATATTAAGTTTTAAAAAAGGATAACTGTTACGCACATAACAATATGTATAGCAAAGAATTTTGTAATCCCTTTTAAAACAAAATAAAAACAATATTTTAATATTAAAATGTTTTGGAATTCAAATATTTATTTTCATGAATTGAAAATATATTTATTTAATTTTGACCATGTTTTGTAATATGTTGACAGGCGCTAGTCAAAATTGATTTGAGAAAAATATTTTTCTTACTTCTCCGTTGACACATATTTTATTCGAGTCAATTTTATATATATAAAACAAAATTTTACTCAAATATTGAATATCGTAGAAACATAATTATATTAGAGCTATATTCTTCAGAAGTTCATTGATGAAAGTTTCTTAATATTGAAGATACTTCGACCAGTAAATATTTTTATTATCTGGACGTTTCTACAAAAATCTTTTGTCCTTGTCAGGAGCAAACAGAAATTAAAACATTTGGCAAAGTTTGAGTCAAAAGGCGATCCATTAATTAAGAAACTTTTTTTTTTCTTTACAGATCCAGGTACGCCCTTTTATATAATTTGGCAAATTGTTAAAAAATATTCTATATAATTATACATTATATATATATATATATATTCTCACTAATAATTTTTAGCACCTTGACAAATGTTTTAATTTTTGTTTGCTCCTGACGAGGACAAAAGATTTTTTGTCGAAACGTCGAGATAATAAAAAGATTTACTGGCCGAAGTATCTTGAATTTTAATAACTATGAATGCCGTCCAGGCAGCCTCTATCTTTACGATGATAAAGGTTTAATCTAATTTTAAGGGGATTAAATACACGAAGCGCGTACATCAGCTATTGATCTAGTTCTTCTCGATATGCACGATGATTTGAAATCTTTTGTAATAAGAAAATAGCCGTCTGGTATTAATTTCATATCTTTATTTCAATAAATAAACTATTTTTTGCACGAATTTTCCTTTACAAATAAAGGTTTGCTATCCTTAATGCAATGGGAAAATATTGGAAGGGTCTGGCTCATCAGTGGTGAATCCTCCCAGCAGTTTCGCCAGTTTAATCAACCATACAGCTATGATATAATGTATACATAGCAATAACGCGCCCTCTATATAATACAAATGATAACACCAAAACTCGACTGTTTCTTTTCACAAATAAATCAAACTTCTACTCCCTTACTGCGATGAAAAAATATATTGGGAAGGCTTGACTCATCAGTGGTGAACCCTCCCAGCGGTTTCGCCGATTTAATCCACCAGACCGCTTCTTTATATCTCTAATACTGTATAATATCAGAATAATCCAATACAGTATTAGAGCTTTAAAAAGCGGTCTGGTAGATTAAAAATTAGCGAACCCACTGGGAGGGTTCACCACTGATAAGCCAAGCCCTCCCAATATATATTTTTCATCGCAGTAAGGGCAGTAGAAGTTTGATTTATTTGTGAAAAGAAACATTCGAATTTGGGTGTTTTCAATTGTATTATATGATATAATGTATTGAGATAGTCTTCTTATAGATATCTGGCACTTGGAATGACTTCTTGGTTAAGGTATTTAATGAGTCTATTAACATATAAGCTTAGAGGACAGTAGAGAAATAGTTTAGATATAAATTTCTATTCAATATATATATATATATTGTAACACAAATAATTTATATCAATTCATATACATTCTGTACTAAACTTATGAAAGGTGTACCTTTTGTAGCATGTATTTCGGGATTTATACAATAACTTTGAAAGATATTTGATACACAGTGACCATTATTGAAGACAATGGTACAAACACTCCTAGACAAAACTTAAAGAAGTTGTATCTTTTAGCATGTATATCGGGATTCAGACAATAACTCTGAAAGATATTTGATACACAGTGACTTTATTGAAGACAATGGTACATACACTACTTGACAAAACTTAAAGCAGTTGTACCTTTTAGAATATATATCGGGATTCAGACAATAATTATGAAAGATAGTTGATACACAGTAGCCTTTATTGTACATACACTTCTGGACAAAACTTAAAGAAGTTGTACCTTTCAGCATGTATATCGGGATTTTCAGACAATAACTCTGAAAGATATTTGATACACAGTGACTTTATTGAAGACAATGGTGCATACACTCCTGGACAAAACTTAAAGAAGTTGTACCTTTCAGTATGTATATCGGGATTCAGACAATAACTCTGAAAGATATTTGATAAACAGTGACTTCATTGAAGAAACACGAGAGATAACCAAATGTGAACAAAATTGCCTCTGTCTCCTTCAAAAAAAAAAAAAAAATAGACGACCGGCGACAGCAAAGACTTTCCACTTCCCTAAGTTTTGTCCATAAGTGTAAATCAGCGTTTATTTTCTATATAAGAAAACCTCTAAATGACCGAAAAACCAATATGCAAAAGCTAATTTATTTCATCAGATTATTTCTTGGTTATCCTTTAACATCGAACTGATTTTCTATTTTTTCAATTAATTTTGTGCATTCAATACCTTTATCGTATTAAATCACCTCTAACATAATTAAAGTAAATTTTAATTTGGTTTTTAATCCTTAATATCTCTTTACACACCCAATCATTGATCTTTATTTTGATTTTTTAAATATTCTTGGTAATCTCTTTAATTTACTTCAAAACATGGAAATTTGTGCTAAATTCTGTTTTTTCATAATCTAGTAATATCTCGATTGATATGAGAGAGAGATAAGAAAACATTTTCTTTTTCTTTTCTTTCTTTTTTGCGTATTAATCTTCTTTTGGATGAATTCGTATATTATCATATATGTAAAATAGATATGTGGATATATTTGCCTTAATTCAATTTTTGAGATTAATATTATTCTCCATAATATTATTCGCCGTTATGTATCTTCTTCTTCTTTCTTATCTCCACTTAATCATATTAGAGTATCAAGCTTGTAAAGCTTGAGATCATGACTGGGTGAAGTAAAATGCGTTTGCCTTTCTCATTAAGACTGGGAGCACTACTCAGTGGCAGGCCGACTTAGCTCCAAAAGAAATGGCCGCCTCTGACATGAGAAACAGATTCCATGTGCAGTCGCTCCTAACATGGAGTACAAACGCTGCTCATCCTGTATCCCTGGATTAGGAGCCTTTACAGGGGTACTATCAGCCGGGCCAGCTGAGCCCAGGTTTTTTTAGTGAGCTTGTTACTGCTCCCCCTCCTCCTTTTTTATCCGGGCTTGGGACCGGCAAAGGCGGAGTTCCGTTATGTATAATGTCTTTGTATTATGTATAAAGTAATTGTATTATGTTTTATTATGTATTCGCCGTAATAATATTATTCGCCAAGTAATAAGAAAAAAAAACCGAACTTTTGGAACAACCTATATTTTGAGAAAAAAATGTTTTTCACAGATCCAGGTGAGCATTTAAATATATATTTTATATCATTCGCAAAAATATTCTTTAGAATCCAAAGACGTGATTCCAAGCTATTGCTTTCCGATTGGATACTCTTTAATTCAATGGTTCTAAACATAAATGTTTTATTACTTAGAGGGGGCCCCTCTCCCTTTAATTATGAATCTGAACGATTCGCACTATGTTTACCACCTTAGTAAAACCTTTACTAGTGACAATTGAAAATGGTTTATTGAAATCTAGTCAATGGTCAAGAGAGAGTTTACAGAGTTTGAAATAGTAGAGAAAATATACACACCAGACGAGGCCTTCTCCAAAGGGACGTCTGGATCCTATCAGAAGCCGAGAGCGGTCCTAAGTTTGGACAGGCCTTTGACAATTCTGGGATCCATGCCTCCAACATGCTCGTTGACAGTGTTGAGGAATTTAGCGAGAATAATCTTGTGTTCAGGCGAGAGTATACTGAGGATATAATTCCTATCATCGCTGTATAGAATCGCGATATTAAACCTGATTATCACTTTCTCATATAGGGAGCTCAGGATGGTTTCATCATTCAATCGTTTGACTAAATCCACTACGTGGTTCTCGATATCCTCATACGTAAAGGTAGAAAAACTTTACTAGTGGTGATAGATAGTGAGACCCACAACACCAGGTTTGGAGTCAAAATTTACCCAACATAATACATCGTTTTGATTCTTAATTAAAAGAAGAATTTCCATTTTTCTTGGTACCTGGTATCTTCCTTTCGCAACTCTATATGGTATGAATGTTTATATCTTCTTGATATAAGAAGAAATTTGAACTTTTCTGTGTGGGGAAGTAAATTTTAATAATCGCCTGGATTATTTGAGGAGAATTATTCTAGAATTTAAAATCTTATAGACGAATATCTTTGAAACTTCTGAAAATTTGTTATTCGTTGTTATTGTTTTTGTGTGGTCGTTAAATAGGCGTGGTCATAAAAGAGGTTTCTATGTATATGGTTATATGGTTTTATACTGATACTGAAGATAGACTCTTGGAAAAGGGTATTTGAGAGGTGACAGTAGAAATACATTTAATTATAAATATATAACATACCTCGAGAATTGCTCTTCCGCAAATTGAAATTAAAAGTTTTTTTAATGCATAATATTAATATGATGCATATTAGATTAAACTGGCGAAACCGCTGGGAAGGTTCACCATTAATGAGCTAGATCCTCCCATTATTTTATGATTGCAGTAAGGGCAGTAGAAATGTATTTTATTTTAAAAAGAAAATACGCGACAAAAATAGTTTCAATGTCTTTTCTTTTTTTTACCATTGTTCTCTTTTTTTCAATTCTTAGACTCTAGGACGAATTATCTTTTTAAAAAATTATTTTTATAATACTATTTTCCGATTTTTTTTTCCTGACATGTGCTAATGTGTCCAGGAGTGCTTTATCTCTGAGGCAATTGTACCTTTATTTGGTATGTGAAGTGATTTATCTTCAAGGTAAGTGACCATCTAAATTTAAGTTATTTTTAAGTATATATTTACGTCAGCTTTCCTATTACGCCAAATCAATATCTTCATAAAACCTGTTACTTCTATTACTTTGGAAAAATAGTACAAA
>CP092863.1:192874172-192905802 GCA_030710605.1 Cordylochernes scorpioides | reverse complement strand
TAGCTTAAATAAAACAATCTCTGATCAAGAATATATTTTCAAGATTATTATTCAACCACGACTGCATCACCAATATCATTTAGTCCTAAAAAAAGAACCAGCAAATAACTGCATTACTATAATCCTCAACATGATCTAAAATACAAGCAGAAAAGATCTTTTTTTATATTATAAGATATATATAATAAATTTAGGCCGTGAATAGAATAGTCATATTATATTAACAAAGAGAGAGAGAAAGAAAAAAACGAGAAAAAATAACTGTGTACAAAAGAAAGAAGTGTCTGGCAATATGTACAATAAGCATCATATAAATTATCAGTTTTTTAAAATATATTTATATTGCTATATAATTTAAAATAAATTTACAAAAGGTATTGAATTCAATATATATATATATATTATAAATAGAAAGAGAGATGAGATTTCTGTTGATTTTTGATTATCTTGAGGATTATGCTATGTTATTGCAGTCGTGGTTAAAATCTTGAAAATATAATAATAAAAATAGCTTTGATCAGTAATTGCCTTAATTGAACTAAAGGAATATATAAAAAACATAATTTGATAAAAGCACTGCCTGGCTTAAGGCGTAAGAATGAAAAATGGAAAACTTATTTACATAATGTACAAAAGGTTTGAGCTGGTCAACGGTAAACAACAACAATGAGGGTTTATAGGGGAATGGTGACCTCTAGCGGTCGATTTAGCAGAGTATTTGAATCTATGAAATATAATTTTAAATATTATAATATTTTTATATAACATATATATATATATATATATCGATTCAACAGGGCTGTGTGTATTTGAGATAAGTAAAAAAGGTGATTCAAAGTTAATGAGAATGGTTTATCAAGTATGGGGAATCCCCTTGTAAGACAATAGTGTCTTAATAAAGGTTTTTGTTGTGTTGTTGAATGGTTTATTAAGTTACTGTACGCTCTTAATAGCTACAATTTTCACATTCTAAAATCTTGATATAGACTTACTATAATACATCACAGAAATACTAGAGTCAATGGTTTAGTGTGTGTGTGTGTTTGAACGAGATATAATATAATAAGATTATGTCTGGAGTTCTCTTTTAAAAACCTCAACTAATGATGAGAATAAAATATAATAATGATAAGAAATGATAAAAGTTGAGGGTTGACGGATAGCTTTCATGATAAAATTGTGAAAACGTTTATAGTACACCTTTACCCCGATTTACACGGTAGATACGTTCCTGAAAAAAACGTGTAAATCGGGGGATAGGTGTACACAGAAATAAAAATGAAATGCATTGACAGGTTAAAATATGTAGTCAGCACATAAACTCGGGATTCCTCGTGAGATGTGTACACAGCGCATGTGTTCAATCACAGTAGCATTTAGTATAGTACGATAAAACAAAAGAAAAAAAAACTTATTTGGAAAACCGTGTTAAAAGCGAAAACGTGTAAAACAAGTACCGTGTAAATCGGGGGATGTACAAAAATATTTTACCACAATGAGTTTCTAAAAAGAGTTTCCAAAATGAGTTTCAAATATATTTTGTATTTAAAAGTTTAGAAAAAGAAATAATAAATGATATTAAGGTGAAGGTAATATGCCTTGTTGAAGAGCAGAAATTTTGCTCGAAAACTTGCGAAAATCAAAATTAAAAGAAACCCTTTATCTTAATATTGTTTATTCCTTTTTTTTCGAATAATTTCTAGGTAACTGTTACAGTAGACTCTCCTATAACGCGAGTTTTTACAACGCGATTTCGTACAACGCGATAAAAAAATTGCGACAAATTTATTTATTAAACGCGAATTTTCGTATAACGCGTTATAAAATAAAACAATTTACCCTAACAACATTCGCGTTATACAAGTTTTATTTCGTACAACGCGAATTCCTATAACGCGATTTCATACAACACGGAACACATTAATCGCGTTATAGGAGAGTTTACTGTACTCAAATTTTAAAAGTGTTTTTTTCTTATTGAAGAAATATAAGCTTAGCAAACTCTCGGATAATAAATTTTGCAAAATCAATTTGTAAAATCTTTAAAGCTTCATATACAAAAAACTTTATATCTATACTTTTCATTTGAGAAAATATTTCTTGAAGGAAGAGATATATATTTTGAAAATAGAGCAATCCATAGATAAATCTTTAATTAAAAAGGCATATATTGGATCAAAATATCATTTATTTTACCAATATTTCAGTTGGCTGAACGCCAACCTTTATCAAGGTGTTATAACATTTTAAGGACCCCCCTTAAAATGTTACAACACCTTGATAAAGGTTGGCGTTCAGCCAACTGAAATATTGGTAAAATAAATGATATTTTGTTCCAATATATGCCTTTTTAATTAAAGAGATATATATATATCAAAATCCTAACCAGAAAAAAAAAACCATATAAAAACTAATAAAAAGAAAAAAATATTAGAGAATTATTAATTTAAAGATTAAAAAAAAAAACATACACGCGAACCAACTTAATTTATATCTAATTGCGTTAATTATATCTTATTAATAAATTAACGGATATAAGCCTTTAATTGAGTTTTAATTTAGCTTCTCTGTGAGAGACACTTTTTAACAGCTAATTATCCAGCTTAATGTCTTCCACACAAATACTTAATTAAAGTATTTAAACTATATTAACTATTTTTATATATCACCTGAATTCCTTCCTTTTTTTCTGGTATCTTCTGCTTTGATTAAAGCTATATTAAAAGTTTCTCAACTTATTTCACATCTCGTTTAATTTTCTTGGCAAAAATTTGAAAAGTTTTTAGATTATGCATACAGCTGAATGATTTTTAATATAGATAGGTTTCTGCTATATTTTAGAATTTAGGTTGATATTGGAGGCGTGATGTTTTTTTTCGGAATAAAACTTAAGAAGGTTTTGCCATATATATATATAAAGACTAAAGTTAAAACGAAGAGTTTCTTTGTTGAAGAGATATAAGCTTTCGGACAATAACTCCCTTCAACAGGTTATAATACGAATACAAGAAACTAGAAGAAAAATAATTTATATATGAAAATTTTGCCGGGAGGATATTGATCTAAAGAGACAAAGGTCGCCTCTCCCGTCAAAACAGACGTCAAAACTAGACGCCATCATTTGACCGTCGCCGCAAACTAGCGGTTTCGGGTCGGTGACAAAGCCACAACACCAGCTTTGGCAAACTGAAAATATGGACGCTTTTCAGTTTCCCAAAGCAGGTGTTGTGGCTTTGTCACCGACCTGAGGCCGCTAGTTTGCGGTGACGGTCAATAGATGGCGTCTAGTTTTGACGGGAGAGGCGACCTTTGTCTCTTTATATATATGTGTTGTAGCGCGCGCGTATTATTTTAAATTTCAAAATATGTTTTTACAATGTTGAATTTAAGTTTGTTGTTGTTTTATAATAGGATGATGCAAATCGCATTGTTGTTGTTTTATTATTATCTTTTTTAAAAAATACAATGTATGTAATGATGATAAAAATGACTTTTAAAATTTATATTCACAAAAATTAGTGAAGAGATTTTCACCTGTTAGTATACATCTCTGATAATTTTTCTAATAATACTATATTTATCCCCTAATGATCTCCAGATTTATAAAATTAACTGGAAATATTTTTCTTTGACTTTGAGATACATTCTAGATGCTTGGTCGAAATCTGGGGAGTTACTGCGAGTAGTAATGTAAGACCGCGTTGTTATAGTGTTTATTTATGTTGATAATTCTTATTACTTGGCGAATAATATTATTACGGCTAATACATAATAATACATACATATAATGACTTTATACATAATACTAAGACATTATACATAACGGCGAATAATATTATTACGGAGAATACATAATACAATTACTTTATACATAATACAAAGACATTATACCTAAATGCGAAAAAAATATTACGGCGAATATATAATAATACCTAATACAATTACTTTATAATAACACAAAGACATTATACATAACGGCGAATAATATTAGTATTTCAATTTTTGTGTTTACCAACTTTTGGGACATCCATGTACATTGGTTCTATCTTCTGGCTTACAAAAATCTGTTATGTGTCGTGTGACGGAAAATACTTCTTAATAACAAGGGTGTTATCTTGTTATTATTATTTTTTCAAACATTTGATTATTCTTCCCGTTCCTATGTGTTGCATGGTGAGAAGCAAAATATGTTTGGAAAGTTGAGACATGTCTAATTTTCATAGATGGAATTCTTGGTATATAGAATTGTGTTCTTTTTAATCAAAGGAATTCCTTTCCTTACCGCGATGAGAATATATTGTGAGTGCTTGGCTCATCTGTGGTGAACCCTTCAACAAGATTCTCCAATTTAATCTACTTGGCAGCTTTGATATTGATGCATCTATCAAATATAATATTGGATTTTTCCGCTTTTATACTCAGTACTAGAAAGGATATTTCTTGGTTAATATATTGATTTAATCAATTGAGATAAGCTTAAAAGATAATATAATTATATATTCTTCATATATATTATTTAGATGACGTGCTAATAACTGATATATATATGTTATATTAAGGTATTATCTTATTTAAATTTATATTTCATAGATTCAAATACTCTGCTAAATCGACCGCCAGAGGTCACGCTTCCTCTATAAAAACTCATTGTTGTTGTTTACCGATGGCCGGATTAAACCTTTTGTACATTATGTAAATACGTTTTTCAATTTTTGATTCTTACGCCTTAAGCCAGGCAGTACTTTTATCAAATTATGTCTTTTATATATTCCTTTAGTTCAATTAAAGCAATTACTGATCAAAACTATATTTATATTTTCAAGATTTTTTGCCACGACTGCTTTACCAATACCATTTAGTACTGAAAATAACCCGCATATAAATCCATAGCATAATTCTCAAGATGATCAAAATCAGAAGAAAATATTTTTATTTACAACATATATATAGCGATTATAAATAGAATCAGTCATTTTAAATTTCTGCGAACATTCAGTAAGAGACTTCGATGTTTTACATATTGGCTGAGATGATTAAAGAGAGAAATAAATAATTACAACATGGGTATGCAAATTTGGGGGATACAAATTTAAAAATAGAGTGAGAGGACTTCAAGGGATCAGACGACTAAGTCTAGGGAGCCAAACAAGGTTTGACAAATCTCAGGATTAAGTCGTCTTCCTTTCTTTCTTTTCTTGTTAGAACAATAGCCTGCTTAGTCTCCAGATACAACTCTGCAATGATCTTCCTGAAAACAACAATCTACTTCTTTTATACATTTATTTCTCTGAATAGTGATTATTATGAATTTACTCTCTTATTTAAGGCGTTTTATAATATATTAAATGGAAACTTAAATAGTATTTATAAAATAAATAAAGCTTCCAGGGTTAAGTTTCTTGTTCAAATTCTTTATTTTCAAGATTTCGGACTTGTCAGTCCTTCAACAGGAGTATCACGATAATAAATATGATAATTATATTATTTTTATATACACAAATTAATTTAAATATTAATGATATTGAAAGGGGGAGAAAATATATATTACATTCTTTGTGTGTTATAAACAATTTTTGAAAATATATACGTGCATGATGGAGGATACATGGAATGATATATCGAGATCTCAAATTAAACCCAATAAATTCGTGAACTATTGTGGTATATATATAGAAGACGGCCTAACTATAGGGTAGTATTTAAATAATGTTTGTATTGTGACGGTGTTTTGACCCACCGCCAATTTTGAACAGCCCTTTCAACCGCCACCACCTCTGCCGGCGGTGACGCCAAGTCGGCGCATGCGCGGCGGTGGTGACGTGGTAAGCATGTGGGAGGACACCATAGTTTTTGACGGCCACCACGAGCGAACGTCCATTTTCATCCATCCATTTTCATCAAACCTTTTTCAACTCTTCTGTACTAGATTTTAATTTGTAAGAATTGTAATTAACATTGATATTTATTTTTATATTTTATCTGTAATAATTAAAATACCTTGGAATGAATAATTGAATCATTTCTTCAAAACCACATTAACCACCACATTATAAATAAGGCGTATTTTTGTGTTATAAAAATATAAAATAATATTGTTTGCGGAAGAGCATTGCTCGATACAAATATTCATATGTAATTCTGCTGTCCTAAAAGCTTATGTCCATAGTTTTCTTGAAAACTACTCTAGGATTCCACCCGTCATTGCAGCGTATATAAGCAGAATCGTCCAATACAGTATTGGCGCTCTAAGAGAAGCGGTCTGGTAGATTAAATTGGCGAAACCGCTGGGAGAGTTCACCACTGATGAGCCAAGCCCTCACCAATATATTTCTTCATCGCAGTAAGGACAGTAGAAGTTTGTTTTGTGTTTGAAAAAAGAAACACTCGTGATTTATATTGCTTCCATTACTTATATATATATTATTATTATATGAATCATAATTAAATTATATTAATCTCCACAGCTTTAACTTGATTAATCCTAATTAAAAACTGTCGCTATTAATTTAAGAAAAAAAAGTTTCATTTCACATGTTTGTACAAGCCCTACAACTTTATCGTTCTTCTAAATTTACTTTTCTGCTTTATTATCTCTAGTTCGAGTGGTAGAGGCCATGATAATCATGGTAGATAGTAGTTGGCGACTGACTTTACTGTGAGTGCATCAAATATCTACACGTATAGAAAACAGTTCGACTTTTGCACTTGCAAAATGTGCCAGAGTCTTCTTTATTTACTTGGTTTTACTAGTAGGATCGTAATTTTGCAATAATAAGGGGCTTTTGGAGAATTTTATTAATAAAAAAAGTGCCCAGGGCGGGATTCGATCCCGGGACGTGGCGGTCCGAAATTGATGTTTTATACCACTCTTCCAGCTACCCCCGATATTGTAATTCCATTCTACAAGTTGTACAACGGGTACAGGTTTAAGAGATTAAAGGCTTGAAGTATCATGTAAGAAATTCTCTTCCTTAATGACGTTCATATATATATATATATGTCGTAAACCCGGGTAAGCCAACAAGTGAGTTGGAAGCAGTCGGGGTTGAGTGGCAAGGCGTGCAGAGTGGAAAGTCCGCACGGGACAGTAAAGACAAAGTTTGGGATCAAAATACGGTATCCTAGTACGTCTCACATGGCACCAGGACCAGGGGGAAGTTGAGGATTAACTGAGGAAAGCTCGGCGTCCTACATGAAGCCGCGGGGGCAGAGAGGAGCCAAAACGGCGGCCACGAGGACCGCCGTGAGATGATAATGGCCTAGAACTGAGCGGCCTGTCCGAAAATATCCCTGGAACCTAACCAACTGTCAACATCCGGGCCAACGCCCCTTTTTTGTCCCTCCCTGGATCCCCTGGGTGTCCGGTGGCAAGCTGGTGTCACTTTGAGACGACTAAAAAAGATGTCATACTTTATTACTTACATATCACATTGTTTAAATTACGATATATATGTTTAGACAACCATTATATCTCCCTAGTTCACAACAAATTATTCTCCAAATACGTTTACACGACACGGTACATTAGTGAAACGAGGAATTATGTGAAATATACTTAGATATGTCTTATCTATAGCGTTAGAGAACAGACAGTTTACTAATGTTGTAGGTCTGTATGAATTTGTGAATAGCAAATATAATTGTCAAAGATTCAAACACTTTAGCAAATATATGTAGTATATTTTGAGCTAGTTAGATCACAACCTTCTTATAATAACCCCATATCTATATAAAATATGTATCGAACTTGTAACAAAGTGACAATAAAATTAAGATGTAGAGGTAGACGACGCGACAAAAGTCCAGACGACAAAGGCCAGACGTGATAAACAACCCAGACTAACAGGTGTTTATGCTAATGAGTTCATTCCCCCGTCAGCAGGTGGCCGAACACGTGGCCAGACATAATTAATAACCCAGCGCTTGACAGGTGGCGTGATTACGGGAGCCAATCATAACTCGCCGCCATCTGCGAGCGTCTCATATAAAAGCCCCCCAAGATTGGGACAAAGTTAGTAGTTCAATAGTTGTTTTCAGAGCCACGCAGTTATACGGTCGGGTCTCTCACCCCTATCCGCGATGTAGGCATCCGCGGCGCCCGTGGTTCGACTTGCCTTCGTCCGTGGTCTGCCTCTACCTTCTTGGAGTTACCATCTAGACCTGACTCTGTCTCTTGCTGTCCCAGTGCGGGAATCCCATCACGCACCCACTACCACGACTGCCCAGCACATTCCACCTCGGGATTACTACAGAACCCGTTAAAGTCGACAGGATAACTGAGGACAGCAGCATGCAGAGGATGCCGGAGGTCAGGGACGACTACGTCGCGGATGCCCTCACCAACATGCAGCCCCACTACGAAGACCGAGTAGGTCGCCTAACAGACGCCATTCGGGGACTAGCCGTGCCTCGTGCGGAGGAAGCCCTCATCTCCCCTTTCGACGGATCCCACACAACAAGCAGCCTTCTTCCAAACAGCCATCTCCAGAGATCAACTCCAGCCAGCATCAGCCATTTCAAGGTACTTTAAACTTTGTTTCTGACATTTTCCCCATAAATTTTATATTTTCACTTTAAGCATTTTAAAATCAATTATAACCTTTTTTATATCATTTTTATTCAAATTTTAAAACTTTCACACTCTCATTTATCATTTTTACCTTATTTTAATCAAATTATAAACTTTAATTCATCATTTTCAATTTTATTATTAAATATATTCAATCACGCATTTTTGCCAATTTACTAATCTTACCTGCCTTTCTTAAATTCACCTAAAATGACATTATCCAAATATGCAACTTTCAATATTACATAAAAAAATCATATTATATTTTAATTACTCGAATCATATTTTCTAAACTTATTTGTGTGTTTTTTTTTAATACCTTATTTATGACCATAGTATTAATATTTAAATTTATTACACTCTTTATTTTACTTGACCTGTTACTATTCCAATTGATATTTCTCATTATTTAAAAGTTTTAAAAACTAGTCCTAGATTTGTATTTTTATAAATGTAAATTTTAAATTGTCTCATCTCAAAATGTGCCTCCCATTTTTCCCACAATTACAAATACAACCATAAATGTAATATGCGAAAACTAAATAACATACCATAAAATTTCCATACCCCATTGCATTTCATTCCTACCTGTGTTAAATTGTTAATTACAAAAACTACCGAATTTTGTACCCATGCCATAACCTTTTATCTTAAAATATTTCGTAAATTCATCATTTTATAATTTTTCTAAACCTAATCACCGCTAATAATCTCCAATCTAAAGAATTGTCTGAACATCTTGACGCAAAACTTACTGAGAAACTAAGGTTATTTCACCTAGAGCATCCCAGAACCTCGTGGACGAATTTAATCAAGATAGTTACTAATAAATATAAAGACACGCCCCATACTATAACATCTCAAAATTGAAAATTCCCCGAGTTATGTAATGATATAGGCCCCAGTATAATAGAAAGTAGAGAAATATCAGTACAACGTACAAATGACAGGTACGACAAAGAGAAAACGACAATATTCCAATCTTCATCCCAATGACAAACAAAGATCAAGGACGCACTGAAACACCCCCTAATTGTTTTTTTTTCTTCTACTTCGTCTTTTCCTTCCCTACTCCTAAAGGGGTGGAATGACCTTGTACTCACCATTAGCAGAGATAGCCCTACTTCAACACTCTTGTCTGACAATCAATCAATTATAGAGCCACATTGCCTCCCCGTAGGCTAAATTAGAAGGACATCATTAATCTTGCATCTACACTGTCTCATTCTTGTCTTCCTCCCCATGTTAACTCCACACGGAGAGCTTGGGTAACCAGCGATATTTTTTTTCTAACGCTCGACTCAGACCACCATCAGCACGATGCGCCCACTCATTTTTCGTTTAATTTTATTTTTCATCTGATCGAGCTCAATCACCGACAGCAACGCAGCTCTTGAGCCACCATCTCTTTTTAACCTCTCTCAGAAAAGATTTCTTTCCCATATTCTCCCATTAACTACCTCTCCTTCGATCTTCACGCCGTTTGCCTATCTGATCTAAGGCTACTTACAGAGCATCTTGAGATTGCTGACCCCTGAAAACAATACTTCGCTTCTAAGCTCGTATTGCAGGGCAGGACTCCTGAGATGTCCTTTGCAGAAACCAATTCAGACCTTCTTCCTTTATTCCTCATTGCGTCACTACCTATCGCAAACCTTTTGCTTAAGTCAAATTTCTTTTATATTTTATTTTACTTTTATTATCTCTACTTCTCCTCCTTCCTGTATTACATCCCTGAAACTATATTGTAAATACTCATGGCACCTTAAGTAACAAAAAACTGTAAATAGTATACCAACTTTCCTAAATATTTACTTTCGCTATCGTGTGTGTTTACTTTAAATTTATCCTTCCTATGTACTCCTCTTATATATTTTTTGTAGTTTTATAATATTATATCAATGTGTCACCACTACTCCCCATTATCTTTATTTTATTCTAGTAACTAATTTGTGCCCCAAATTATTTCCCATTTAATAGGTTTGCTAGCTTTTCTCTCATTTATTTGTAAATAGACTTACAGTTTTACTAGTTTTGTGGTGTTGGACTTTGTTTTTTAACTTACAGATGTAGATCAAACATTTCACTATTAATCGATGATATCATTTTGTTTATTAACCATCAATATTAATGCCATCAACTACCAATCAACCCTTTATATATTATTACCTTTAATATTTTTATTTTCTTCTTTCATCATGTTTAGACTTAGGATTTTACAACTTCAACTATTTTAGGCACCATTTTAAAAAACCTACATCTAACAATATTTATAATATTTCGTAAACAGATAAAACATTTATCATTTTATTTTTATTAATAGATTTTCAAAATGTTATTTTTGACGCTTCCCTTACAACCTCTAACTCTACCCCATGAACCTTTCCTCCCAACTTTTTACACCCATCAAGAGATTATTGTTCGTCAGCCATTTTCTTTTTTTTTATTGATTAAACTAACTAGAAGACCCTTCCTCGCTGTACATTTCCCAACAGTGAGCTCAGGAGACCCAGTTAGGTTTTATTTTTTTTTCTCTCATCGTCCGGCTCATCATTTTTTCATCTTTCAACTTTTTTTCACCACACAAGCCGGACACAATCAAAATTGACAGCAATAAATCTCTTACATCCACCTCCCCTTTCCCGCATCCTTCAAACCTCCAACTACCTTCCAAGGGATTCCAGTTCGCCGAATATATATATATTTTTTATTGATTAATCCGACTGGAACAATCCTTCCTCGTTATACCATTCCCGATAGTGAGTTCAGGATATCCAGCACGATCTTTTTATTTTTTTTCTCACTCATCATATCAATTCACCATTTTTTCAAACTTTCACTTTTTTTTCACAATTCAACCGGGCACAATCATTATGGACAACAGGGATCCCTCTTACCCCTCTTACCTCTACCTCCCCCTTTTACCTCCATCAATCTTCCCACCTCTTTCCGCTGTCTGAGCTAATGATGCAGACGGAATATCTTAGGCCTTCTGTTAATGAAAACAATGCCTCACTTAAACAAGTTCGCATTGCATTGCAGGATGCTTGGGATACTACTTTTGCAGAAACATGCTCAGATACCCCCTTTCCCTTTTTCAACCTTAGCGTCACATTATACGTTCAGTTAATAAACTAACTTAATTTTTTTTTCTTCCTCTCATCTTTTATGCAATAAGATATTATTTTCCTTGTACGATTCATTTTAATATATTTAACATTTTGTATTATATACTTTCCCTTAATCTTTTATCATTCATTTTGTGCGTTTTTATTTTTATAACCTTGATTTTTTATTTCATTGATACACCACCATTACAACCTCTTTCTCTTTTTAACTTATAGCTTAATAATAATTTTAACTAATTTGTATACAAATTATTTCTTTTATTTTTTATAATAGGTTTGTTAGGTTATCATTCATTACATGTCATTCCCCCAACCAAACCTTCATCACCGGGGACACATTCTGTAGTATATTTTGAGCTAGTTAGATCACAACCTTCTTATAATAATTATAATATCCCCATATCTATATAAAATATGTATCGAACTTGTAACAAAGTGACAATAAAATAAAGATGTAGAGGTAGACGACGCGACAAAAGTCCAGACGACAAAGGCCAGACGTGATAAACAACCCAGACTAACAGGTGTTTATGCTAATGAGTTCATTCCCCCGTCAGCAGGTGGCCGAACACGTGGCCAGACATAATTAATAACCCAGCGCTTGACAGGTGGCGTGATTACGGGAGCCAATCAGAACTCGCCGCCATCTGCGAGCGTCTCATATAAAAGCCCCCCAAGATTGGGACAAAGTTAGTAGTTCAATAGTTGTTTTCAGAGCCACGCAGTTATACGGTCGGGTCTCTCACCCCTATCCGCGATGTAGGCATCCGCGGCGCCCGTGGTTCGACTTGCCTTCGTCCGTGGTCTGCCTCTACCTTCTTGGAGTTACCATCTAGACCTGACTCTGTCTCTTGCTGTCCCAGTGCGGGAATCCCATCACGCACCCACTACCACGACTGCCCAGCACATTCCACCTCGGGATTACTACATATATATATGGCTATTTGTCTGACTTGAAAAGATCAGGTTCCTATTCTATCTCATTGTGTCTTTTTTGTTTCTTGTATAGAGATCTATTCTGAAAATAGAGCAATCCATACTTAAATCATTAGATAGTAAAAAGGCATATATTGGATTGAATAAAATATTTATTTGCCAATATTTCGGCTGGCTGAACGCCAACCTTTATCGAAGCACCCATTTTCCCCACCTACTTTGTATTTTAAATTATTTCAACTGTGATATTATAACGCTATGCGGCGCTGAGAGTGTTTGTGTATACAAATATTTAATGCCTCGATAAATGTTGGCGTTCAGCCAGCCGAAATATTGGCAAATAAATTTTTTATTCAATCCAATATTTGCCTTTTTATTATCTAATAGAGATCTATACAACTGTTCCTGTTTAACAATTGTAAAGTAACGCAATTATCCCAATCGGGAATATTGCGTTTTGTGTGTTGATATAAATACTCCAGTATATGTAAATAGGAAAAATGGATCTGATATGGAACAGATTGATAATCATAAATATGAACAATAAAACGATCAATATATACAGAGGGTGTTCACACTTATAGGAAACAAGTTTTATTATAAAATATTAAAAATTAACACCATATTTGAAATTTTTCAAATGTTCTATTTGAAAGCCTTTTTGTTTATTTACAGAACGGCACCTGATTTTCCACGATAGCAGACACTTTCTGATCATGGTCATACTCAAAAGATCCCATTCTTCCTTTACCACTTTCCAGAGCTAATCTTACCTATTTGGACATAATTAAAATATACAAACAAGATGATATCAACATTTCTAAAAAAGGTATTTATAATATCATTCACGACAAAAATAATCAAGTTTTTATTCAAAGCACCTACGGAGAAATGGACAAAAGATTATCACCCTATATCTGTGAGAACTCCTGCAACTGTCAAAAAAGTGAAAAAATATATTACAAAAGAAAATCCTATGCCACAAAGAGATATAGCCAAATTAATAGGAACATCAATGTCAACAATAAATAAAATAATAAATAAAGATTTAGGCCTAAAAGCTACAAAAAAAAACATGCGGTTCACAAATTGTTTCAGAGCCATATTCGTCAGCGACACACTATCAGCAGATATTTTTATGGAATTTATTGGCTGCTGATAGATGGATATTTATTGTTACATATGACGAACCGATTGCGACAGAAAAAGAGCTATATAGTAGCAAAAAGGGGTGGAAAAATCTAGGCCAATTTGGTTGAAGGAATGTGCCGAAAGTTACCCCAAAGGATTTATGGTGGCATGCGGTATATCATATGAAGGAAAATTAAAAATAAGAAAAATTGAAAGAAATGCCAAAATAAACTCGGAGTACTATCAAAACAACATTTTAGAACCTGTATTTCTAAATGATATTCCCTCTATCTATGGAAAACAGAGCAACAAAGTCTGGTTTCACCATGATAACGCCACAAGTCATACCTCATCTTCAACCTAATCTTATTTGGAAGATCTAAGGCAAAGAACAGGAATCAACACTATTCCAAAGAACAGAACCCCTGTAAAATCTCCTGATTTAGCCCCGATGAATTTTTGCATTTTTGGATGCCTTAAAAGAGCACTTGGAAAGAGACACCCTAGGACAATTGAAGGTCTCTGGAACGTGCTAAAGGAAGAATGGGATCTTTTGAGTATGACCATGATCAGAAATTGTCTGCTATCGTGGAAAATCAGGTGCCGTTCTGTAAATAAACAAAAAGGCTTTCAAATAGAACATTTGAAAATTATCAAATATAGTGTTAATTTTTAATATTTTATAATAAAACTTGTTTCCTATAAGTGTGAACACCCTCTGTATATAATAATACCGTTAAGAGAATTTCAAAATTTAAAAAAATTGTTTATTATTATTGTTTATTACAAATTATATAAATTTTGATATTCTCTTAACGGTATTATTCGATACAGAATTAGCTTGCTGTTCTGACTCAAAGTTAAATTCAAAATCTGAATTTCTTAATATTTTACTTTTCTCTACTTTTACAAAAAAGTGTTTACTATTAATATATAAATATATACATATATTGAAAATAGAGCAATCCATAAATAAATCTTTAATTAAAAAGGCATATATATTGGATCAAAATATCATTTATTTTACCAATATTTCAGTTAGCTGAACGCCAACCTTTTTCAAGGTGTTATAACATTTTGAAGTTTGTTGTCGACACACTTTACAATGTTATAATACCTCGATAAAGGTTAGCGTTCAGCCAACTGAAATATTGGTAAAATAAATGATATTTTGATCCAATATATGCCTTTTTAATATAACATATATATATATATGAAGAACAAATAGCATCATTTAGAACAATTATAAATTATAATTATTTTCAGTGATAGTTATCTTATTTTTTAGAATTTCTCAAATTCTATTAAGTAGTTATATAAAGGTGGTTATTTATAGTTGTATCTTATAAATATAAGCTATATAATATAATCAAGTGTGTATACGCGGTGTATAAATGAGGTTGTTTTTATCTTGTCTCATTATACACCCCCAATCTATTTATTGAACGAGGAAAACACAACTTGTAATCACAGCGCATCTGAATTGCTAATGTAACTCGATTCTTCCTTCTTTACATCTGGAATTTTATTTGTATTGTCTGTCCACAATTATCTAAACACACATATAAAATACAACCAGGTTATATACAAATCGGCTCATTCGTCGCGAACCCTTTTTATTATTTTATTAAAAATTAAAAGGAAAACTAGAATAAAATGAGTAAAAAGGGCATTACCTAATACTGCAACTAAAGGTTGATGGTTTGCCATCATGGCATCATGGCAAGTCATTAGCAACTTTTAGCTGCACCATCAGGAAATTCATTTTTTTCTCAATTTATCCACCTCATCCAAGTACAAATTAACTTTCTACTATTTTCACATTTAATAATTTTTTTTTTCAAAATAGAGCAATCCATAAATAAATCTTTAATTAAAAAGGCATATATTAGATCAAAATATCATTTATTTTTACCAATATTTTAGTTGGCTGAACGCCAACCTTTATCAAGTTAAATATGTTATAACACCTTGATAATGGTTGGCGTTCAGATAACTGAAATATTGATAAAATAAATGATATTTTGATCCAATATTTGCCTTTTTAATTAAATATTTATTTATGGATTGCTCTATTTAAATATATATCACAAATAAGGCATAAGCTTCCGCAACTCTTTAATCAATTAATAAAAAGAGAAGCGGAGTCTTATGCTTAAGTAGCTTTATGTTTTAGTTTGATGAGGAAGGGCTTGTCCGAAAGCTACTTTAATCAATTATAAAAAATAGTTGCGGAGTCTTATATTTTTTTTTGTAATTTGTCGAAATCCGAAAACCTGTGATACTGGGTATATCTATATATATATATATGGAAATTTTGCCGAGAGGATATTGATCTAAAGAGACAAAGGTCGCCTCTCCCGTCAAAACAGACATCAAAACTAGACGCCCTCTATTAACCGTCGCCGCAACTAGCGGCCTCGGGTCGGTGACAAAGCCACAACACCATAGATTTGGCCCAGCCACTTTGCCAGCTAAACATCTCTTTGGCAGATTGTCAAGATTCCATTAAATCCCGTGTGGATCTCATGGAATAAAGTCCGCCCTAGGCTGACGAGGGCCATTAGCCCAAAACCATGGTCTCTAGGTGGACGCTTTTCAGTTTGCCAAAGCTGTTGTTGTGGCTTTGTCACCGACCCGAGGCCGCTAGTTGCGGCGACGGTCAATAGATGGCGTCTAGTTTTGATGTCTGTTTTGACGGGAGAGGCGACCTTTGTCTCTTTATATATATATATATATATATATATATATATATATATCAAGTGTGTATGTAAACCAAATTGAATTAACTCAAATTTATATCTATATATAACTCAAGATATAGGAGTAATGTTGGATTGAATTCTCAATAAGTAAACCTTTGTCACATTCTATTTCAAACCGTATCTCTGAATATACTAATTAAATATTGATTTAGTTTCACAGAAAGGAGAGGGCGTATGACGTATAAATGCACATCTAAATATATATATAGCGATAAAATATTCCCGAGCTGCCTTACAATAACTTCACGTTATGAGTATCTGGTAACTATTGATTGTGACTATTCTCATTGAATAGAATGTTTAAAATTATCATTTTACACACACACAGCCCATATGCAACCTCAAATTAAGAGAGAATTGACAACAACAATTTCAAGAATCAAAACAGAACATTTTAAAGGAATTAAGATAAACCCAGACATGACTAGATCGTACCTGGTGTGGAACTAACACCTACTCACATATTCTCATTCCCAGCAATGGCCGCAGCCTTGCAGAAAATTGACTTAGACCCAGAGCAGCATCTCCACACCCAAGATAGTGGACATTGCTGCTGCTGTGATAGAGATGCATGGAGACATCTAAGGCTCTTCATTGGACACGACAACAACAACAACTAGATCGTACAGGAACTGCAATAACTGTCACAGCATCCAACTCGCTCCGGACCATATATACAATTGCCCATCCATCCTTGCAGACCTCTATATGGCAGACATAAATTCAGAAGAGGACATCCATACGGACAAAGCACCTCAGTTGACCGGTATTGTGATCAGGGTGCATGGACCGATCTGATCTGCTCCATGGAAACCACCACCACCATCACACACAAACAAAAATAAGACCATGAGATCCGGACAACCCGTCAAATTACAGAGGAATATCCCTGATTTCTAACCTATCGAAATTATTTACATCTATCTTGAAGACAAGATTGAATGATTGGATGGAGAGAAAGTCAATTTTGGCAGAAAATCAGGCTGGTTTTAGAAAAGGCTACTCTTGTCAGGACCACATATTCACGCTCGTATCATTAATTCAAATGACCCTTAGCCGTAGAAGGGGAAAGTTATATGCCTTCTTCATTGACCTGAGGAAGGCCTTTGATACCGTGCCGCACCATCTACTTTGGAAAAAATTAGCATTAAATGGTCTGAGTTGCCGATTTATTAAACTAATTAAGAACTATTATACCCAAATGACGGCAACAGTCAGATGGCGGGGTTCCTTCACGGAGGCTATCAAAATACAAGCGGGAGTATTGCAGGGGGAGCCGTTGTCACCTTATTTATTCATTCTCTTCCTAAACGATCTGGTACACCTGTTCGATGAATCAGAATTGCCAGGCATAAATCTTGAGAATTATGGAACTATACACCTTTTACTGTATGCAGACGACATAGTGATCTTAGGAGAATCGAAAATAAATTTGCAATTGAAGATTAACTTACTTAAAAAGTACTTAGAAGATAACTGCCTAACGTTAAACCAAAATAAATCTAAAATAATGGTGTTTAGAAACGGTGGAAGAACAGCTCGTTCCGAGACATGGTTTTGGGGTCAGCAACCCCTGACAATAGGAGCTAAGTATACATATCTGGGTTACCCTCTGACTACAAAAATCTCGACCCAATATGCTTCCCAATACTTTAGAAACAAAGCACTGAATGCAATTAATGCACTTTGGAGAATCCTTACAAAGGCGCGAATAAAGTCCTTTACCTCAGTGATGAAACTTCTTGACACTATTGTTCTTCCTACTTTACTATATGCGGCACCAATGTGGGCAATCAACCAGCTGAAGACAGTCAATAATACCCAAGATACATTTCTTCGTCGTCTCTTAGACTTACCAAACTTCACACCAGGATATGTCCTCAGAAGAGAATGTGGAAGAATATCAACTGAACTTAATGCTGTAAAACTCACATTAAAGTTTTGGGTCAGGATTTTAAAAATGGAGACGAGCAGATTACCACATGCTTGCTTAAATTACCTCTGGAAAGTCACCGCGAAAAAGGAAATAGAAAACAGCTTTACTCAAAATTTAATAAAAATTCTAGACTCCAAGGGATATTCCTTTCTGAAGGGCTGCGAAGACTACTTAGCCATACAGAAAGAATTGCCAGGCATAATTAGAACTACCACAGACCAACTAATTCAAAACGATCAGATGAAAATCACTGATTCAAACCACTTTGCTCACTACAAATTTTTGAGTGAATCATTCATGACAGAGGAGTACCTACGATTAAATATCTCGCTTCCCAACAAAAGACTAGTTGCACAACATAGAGTTTTATGGCAATTTTTCAGGGAAGAAAGAAAAGACTTCTGGAAAGAAAATGGCCGGAACTGTTTACTTTGTAAGGATCTCATGGATGATAATTTGGTTCACTATTTCTTCCAATGCCCTCTCTTAACAGAAAAACGTACTGAAACTTTCCCAAGCCCTACCTCTGGTCAATTTAGATACCATAGCATATGTCAACTTCTCTCTTCAGATCTGAACGATAAATTACTGATTGATAAATACTTTAAGTTCTGTACAGAAGCTGGGCGCATGAGAAAGAATGCAGGGCAAAGGATACTGGAGGATGATCCATCTGTAAATAGGTAACAAACCTTATTTTTGTTGTAAATGTTTCCTCTTCCCTCTCCTCTTGTTGACGTGTAAATACGGCGAATCCTGTATGGGGCGGAATGCCCTAAATAAAGGCTTTTGTTGTTGTTGTTGTTGTAAAATAAGACCATGATAATCGTGCGGACTACATATTATATACGCGAATAACACGCCCGGTTTAAAAATTTGAATATTGGTTTTAAAATATGTGGAAATTATCATATTTGCATTAATGGAATATACTTTATTATACATAATATATACAATTAAGATAATATAGGTGAAAAGTAGTTCAATCATAAGGAAGAATAGGTTCTTTAAAATTTATAAAACTAGGCGAGAGAACTCTAGGGATATCGCTTTTAACTAGCCTCTAATTCAACATGAGATTGGAAACCTGAGACAGAATGAATATACACTCAGGGACAAAACTTAAAGAAGTTTTACTTTTTATCATGTATATCAGGATTCAGACAATACCTCTGAAATATATATTACAGTGACTTTTATTGAAGACAACGTGTGATAACCAAGTGTGAACCAAATTGCCACTGTCTCCTTCGAAAAAAAAAAGACCACCGGCGTCTACCTTCTTAAATTTGTCAATAAGTGTATGTATATAATATAAAATTTAAAATATTTCCTTTTATTATAACTTGTATGGAAACAATAAAGGAAGGCTGACGACCCCAGAAATAGACGTGAGTCCCTGGCCCCATATCACTTTACATAGTGGGACTTTAAAGATCCAACTTTTGTCCCCTGTAGTGAATACCCTGGCTATAAGAAGAGTCTGGGGATTACAAGACTTGTATTAAAGACAGTTGGGATTAGGTGGTGTCAGACGTCATCACGTAAAGGACAATCCCATTGCGTGGGCCGGACCAACACGTCTCCATTCTGCTACCATAGCCTTCTTTGGCACTTCTAACATCTGGAGTGTTTTATTTATTATATCCATTTTTTAATACGACATGTATATGTGATGATTTAAGACCATGGAATTGTTGTAAATAGTCTAAATATCCACTACCACATGTTCCACCCCATGACTGTATATAACTTCTTATGTACTGCACATAGAAAGCCTCAACTAACATCAATCTGTACCGCGTAAGAATCTAATAAAGTATTGCAACTGTACAGATAGAAGGAATGGAGATAGACAGGAGAAAGTTAAGGTTAAAACAAATCAGGCTTAGAGGATCGTAGAAGTCAAACCTAAGAGGTAGGCCTAGAAGAGAACATAATTATTAATAACGCCACAGTTAACCTTCTGACCCCGGACACCCTGCGAGCTAAGTTTAAACCAATATTTCCGGACAAGACAGGACGTATCTTGTGACCAGAAGTTATAAAAGTTTGAGAGACGCCCAATTTCCGGAACAAGACCGGACGTATTTCTTCCGTCAAAGAGATAAGCCCGGCCCAATCAGAAGACAATACCTAAGTAGGTCAACCAATAGCCCACTACCACGTGAAAAAGTCCCACCAATTAGGAAAGAATCACCTAAATAGGTCAGCCAATTAGAAAGCAGCAAGGTCGTGGTGTTAAATCGAGGCCCTAGAATTGCCAGTCTTCGCTTGGATTCCAACGGTAACACTTGCTCTTAAGATCTCTCTCTCTCTCCTCATCCCATTCCTTCTTGACGTCAGACGCTTCTTAGTGGAATCTCTGTTTGTTTATTTCACCTTTGGCCCAGCTGTGTCGCCTTCCACCACGACTGCACGGTAGAGTTGACATCGAGGTTCGTCTAGCATCAGGTAACACTGGTCCCAGAGGTCCCAAGATATCACATATATAAATAACCACAGGTATATAAGTTTTATTTATTTGACAATACAGTAGAACTTAGATAAATTGAAAGTCTTAAATTTGAAAAAGTCTTTAATTCGGATATTTATCTTGGTCCCTAGAATTTCCTATAAATAGAATTTCCATTTTTAATTCGAATTTTTGGGTAATTCGAATTTTTTTTTGCTCCCTTTAGCTTCGAATTTTCCAAGTTTGACTGTATATATATAGAGAGAGAGATGGAAATTTTGCTGGGAGGATATTGATCTAAAGAGACAAAGGTCGCCTCTCCCGTCAAAATAGACGTCAAAACTAGACACCATCTATATATATCTTTTAAAAAAGGCATTTCCTGATCGTGCAACTGAAAGTTGCTGATGGCTTGCGCCATCTATTTTTTTAAAGTTATCTACATGATCCAAGTACAAATTCCTTTTTGTACTATTTTCATATTAATATATACAGTTACGAGCGTCATCCGTTCTTAATTCTTCATCTCCTAATCATTTGTCATCTCTGTCACCGTTTGCTTTTTCTTTGGAATGGCGCCCTCCTATTGGTTGGCTACGATCACGCCACCTTTGCCCCCCTCCCCCCCCCCATCATGCCCCCCCCCACTCGCTTTTTCGTTTTTGTAACTATTGTGTTGGAGCGGGTCGCTCCTTAAATAAATGCATATATTAGTTAATGACTAAATGGAATCCTCTCTTTCTTTTTTCCAGTAAGAGACGCCTACGGAAGCCAACAGTACATAGACTGATAAAGCACATAGGCTATAGTTATTAACTAATATATGCATTTATTTAAGGCGCCAATTTATAATTGTAACAAATAGTATTTGAATCAAAACATTCAATCGGGTAAAACACGGGCGTTGCCCGGGTCATTCGGATAGTATAATATAATGCACTGCGGCCTGTGATTGTAAAACGACACTTGAAGTTACACCGCATGAGTTTCTTTTCAATGAAAAATCAAAATTTATTTCAAGGTGAAATATTGACTATTTCTAACCTTTTTGGATGAGGTATGAAAGGGTGAATTATGAAGAGTAATGATGAACGAAAAAATAAAAGTGTCCAGGGATGGGAATATATATATCAATTTTTCTGATTCAATGAATAAGGAATAAAAAAAATAAGTATATATATAGAAGAAAAGAAACCCAATATATCTTATTGATCAAATCAAAGTGTAAGAGCAGCAAAAAATCTTTATTATAAATATTGTAACGAAGTATTTATTTTATATTCTATGTACAGATTATTATTTTTTTCATATTTTATATTATTTACTAGAAGAATGACCCGGCTTCGCCCGAGAAATCCCCTGAGTGAAGTATCCTTCATACTGAAAGTACATCAATAATAAATAGTAGAAGTGCCATAGAATAGCAATACAGAAGAAACGCATAAACTATAGGAAAAAAAGTGTGTAATGGCAAAAATTGTATTATATTAGTGTTTAGGGATTTGATTTAATTATTTTTTTTTTTGCAATCCATTTAGTTGTTTCAAAATTAATATAGTTTAAATAAATGAGTTTTAAAAATTAAAAAAAAATAAAAAATGCATCGGCCGGGAATCGAACCCGGGCCGCCCGCGTGGCAGGCGAGCATTCTCGCCATTGAACTACCAATGCTTATAAGAAATGGTCATATTTGGGTATTTATTCCAATCACAAAAGCAAACCGTGACAGAATTAAGAATTGATTGATGACTCTGATACTTGTATATTTTAATATTTTACTATTCTGGAAACTTCCCTTATTGCTTAACTTGTATCTAATAAATGTTGATTTTGTTTTAAATAAATTGCTGTGTCTCCCTGGGGTTTTTATTTTCTAATTTTCTACGTTACAACATTGTTACAAAGTATTTATTATTTTATCAGAGTATTAATTTTTATGTTTATATTTTGCTATACTCTGTACACTTCCCTCTTTTGCTTATCTTTTGTTTATCATTCATAGTTTGTCCTTGCCTGAAATAAATTGTTATCTCCTCCTGAAGTTTTTGTCTTCCCTAATTTTCCACGTTTCAATATAAATATTTTTATAACATCATAATGACATATTATTAATATAAAGGTATATGATACTCAATGAACTATTTTAAAACTGAAAATGTGTTAAATTTAAGTTACATTATAAACACAAGGTAATAAGACCAAATCCAAATAAATAAATAGTGTGTGAAGTTTCGATAACAGTGTTGATCATCTTCAGACAAAATTGCTGAGGATTCAGTACTTATTACCTTGTGTTTATAATCTATAATCCGATTTGTGACTTATCAAGTACACTATAATTTATTTATAGAATAGATAAAAGAACCGCTGTATCTAAGATGTGGAATTTGGTAGGTAAGGAGGTCACAGAAATAATTAGGGAGTTCTTTATGTCATCTAATGGGCTGGAATTCGTTAGGTATTTTGATTCTTGTATTAATACTGTTGTGGGATGCGAAGCATTCCAGAAATGTGGATTAATCGATGTATCGGCAGTTTGTAATATCTTGAAGGTTATCTCAAAAGTTGTTTAACTTATTATGAATTATATTTTGAAAGTGTTTACGAACCTTTTGGACAACCTTAGTAATATTGGTAACTTGGCCCACCTGCAGATTGACCACCCTCAATATAGAACATCAGAGATTAAATTATAAGAAAAAAAGGCATTGTATATATATATATATATTCTATATGCTAAAAAATACTCCTATAGAAGGATTTGTGATACCCGAAAGCTTAAGAAGAATATAAAATAAGGCAAGAAACTCATTCTCGGAAATCGTTTTGTTTATTATTTCATATTTTTACAAGTTCTAAATAGATGCACGTAAACGAATGGTAAGGCAAAGCTGGTTTTTGTAACCTGCCATGTTTCCATACAACCTTTAAGAAATATGGTTGTTCCATAGGTTCGTAAACATATTATGATTATGATTTATATTTTGCAAGTGTTTACGAACTTTTAGTACAACCTTAGTAATATTGGTAACTTGGCATATCTGCTGATTGGCCACCCTTAAAATAGAACATCAGAGATTAAATCATTCTTCTGAAAGAATTCTGTAATAATTTTACTAAGGTTACCAATATTACTAAGGATAAAGTTTGTCTAGCCAGCATTCATAGTTCTTCAAATTAAAGATACTTCGGCCAGTAAATCTTTTTTATTATCTCGATGTTTCGACAAGAATCTTTTGGTAGTAAGTTTGGTAGAGGTAATAGAAATATTTACTGGCAGAAGTATCTTTAATTTCAAGAACTATGAGAATGCCAGCCAGGCAACCTCTATCCTTGGTATTGGTAACCTTAGTAAAATTATAACAGAATTCTTATAGAAGAATGATTCAATCTTTGATGTTCTATATTAAGGGTGGCCAATCAGCAGGTGAGCCAAGTTTCAGAATTATAAGGTTGTCTCAAAAGTTCGTAAACATTTGCAAAATATAAATCATAATATAATATAATGCACTGCGGCCTGAGATTGTAAAACGACACTTGAAGTTACACCTCATGAGTTTCTTTTCAATGAAAAATCTAAATTTATTTCAAGGTGAAATATTGACTATTTCTAACCTTTTTGGATGAGGTATGAAAGGGTGAATTATGAAGAACCTAGTGGACATGGCATCTGCCCGGTAAGCGGAACATTGTGGGTTCGATTCCCATCCTTGGACACTTTTATTTTTCCGTTCATCATTACTCTTCATAATTCACCCTTTCATACCTCATCCAAAAATGTTAGAAATAGTCAATATTTTACCTTGAAATAAATTTTGATTTTTCATTGAAAAGAAACTCATGCGGTGTAACTTCAAGTGTCGTTTTACAATCATAATATCTTTACGAACTTTTGGGATAACCTTATATGTTGAAGGTTGTGTGGAAACATGGCAGGTTACAAAAACCAGCTTTGCCTTACCATTCGTTTACGTGCATCTATTTAGAACTTGTAAAATTATAATAATAAACAAAACGGCTTCTTTGTGTAAGTTTTTTGCTTTGTTGAATATTCTTCTTAAGATTTCGGTTATCACAAATCCTTTTACAGGAGTATTTTTTAGCATATAGAATATATATACATATAGAATGCCTTTTTTTTTTCTTATCATTTTCACGCTTTGTTGTATTTGGGATTGTTGCTTTGTCTATACGTGGGTAGTTAGGAAAATGTAAGTTATGATACAAAATATAAAAATGATAACATATATATATTTCAGAGATGAAGCCTTCTCTCTAAAAAAGGGACGTCTGGATTATATGAAATGTTACAAGCCACCTGAGTATGGATACATCCTTGCTTATAACGGAGTTTTTTCCACAAAATGATCAATTGCTATGTTGAGGAATTCGTACAGAATGGTCTTGTTCTCAGGCGAGAGTTGTCCGGGGAGTCTTTCCTTCTCAGAGAGGTATAGAGAGGGTGCATCTTCGTTTTTTTAAGTTAGATAAGTCTCTCTTATTACATTATATAGAATATTTGAACCATCAAAGGGATCCTAATACAAGTAAAAGTATAAAATTCTTTGGTAGATTTACTTAATACATTTGCAAGTTCTCATAGATTCAAAATCACCTTAGTCTAACAACATCTATATAACCATGAATTACATATGGACTTTTCAAATTTACTAAAGCTATCGTTTGATCAATTCAACTACCTATATTTATTAAATTATATAAAATATCGATAAATAATTCATTAGTTTTTAAAATCTATTTTCACTGTAAAAGTATTTTTGTTCTAAATATAAGCTAATAAGAATGAGAAAGACGCATTTAATAATAATTCATTTAACATATCGTTAGAAAGGTAGGTGAAGTTCTTCTTTATACATATTTTAAAGTTAGTTTAATTGAATCTCTATAGGGAAAATTTTAATATGAAAATTGAAGTTATTTAATCTAATATATAGAGAATAATTAATTTAGTTGAAAGAACAATTTAAAATTTAACGAGTTATGTTCTAAATATTTGCACAGACGTCTGTCTATAATTGATTTTATAATAAAATATTCTTTGATCTTTAAATATTAAATACATAGCGCGCATTATGTAATTATCTGCATATACTCCCTATTTACATATATCCCCTGCTATTTACATATACCTCCTATTTACATATATCCCCTGCTATTTACATATACCTCCTATTTACATATATCCCCTGCTATTTACATATACCTCCTATTTACATATATGCCCTGCTATTACATATACCTCCTATTTACATATATCCCCTCATATTTACATATACCTCCTATTTACATATATCCCCTCATATTTACATATACCTCCTATTTACATATATCCCCTCATATTTACATATACTCCCTATTTACATATATCCCCTCCTATTTTTACATATACCTCCTATTTACATATATCCCCTCATATTTACATATACTCCCTATTTACATATATCCCCTCCTATTTACATATACCTCCTATTTACTTACATATATCCCCTCCTATTTATTTGAGATAATAAAATATTCTTGGATAATAGGCTGGTCTTGGGAGTTGTTGGAAAGAATATAGATCCATCAACTGTCAAGGTGAAAACAACAGGGAATAAGTTTATTGTTAAACCTATTTAATACGTCTTTCTAGCTTTCGACACTGAAACCTCATCTACAGGAAAACAAGATGATATTTAATAAATATTTTATCTTGCTCTCCTTTAGAAGGCTTTTAATATATACTAGACGCCGACCCGGGCTTCGCCCCGGGATTGACCCGTGTGCATATCTACCCGAGTGATATATATTTAGATAAGATTTTTTTTTAAATAATTGTTTTTACTCGAGGGAATGTTTGTAGTCTAGTACGTTGATATAATCAATCTATCTGAATATTAGGAAAGGTCAGGTAATTTTTTTGTAGGGTGATGCTCTGAAAAAGAACGCTATACCACTTTATCACTAAACAAATTGGCGAGTCAAAAATAAGCAACCTAAACAATCCATTAGCTTTGCAAGATAAGAACAGAAATAGAGAAATGCATGCAAAATTTTCAACACAAATCAAAATCTTTAATCCTCATTATTTTTTTATTTTTATTTTTTGCTTATCCCTAGTACACGTGGTACAGGCCATGATAAGCATGGTGGGTAGTTAGCGACTGCTTTTTACTGTAAGCGCACCACATGTCTACACATGTGAAAGCAGTTCGACTTTGCACTTACAAATGTGCCAGAGCCCCGTTTGGTTACTTGCACTCGCTGGTGGGGTTGGACTTTTGCAAGAATCAGGGCCATTGGAGCATTTTTTTTAAAACAGAAAAAAGTGTCCAATGCGGGGATCGAACCCGGGTCGTAGTGGTCGTAAAACAAACGGTGTAACCAGCCTTCCACCGACCCCCCTTCCGCATCAGCAATGTATATTAGGTAGGATGAGGTTTATTTTGTTTCTATTACATTACATAGAATAGTTTTTTTTCTAATAAAATTTACTGACCTCTTTGTTCACTGAAACCTAAACAATGAGTATGTTAGACCACTCTTTGTTCAACCTTACACATTGTTTAGGTCTCTTATTAGGTGCAAGATGTATACTTATGCTAAAATGGTAATTTGGGTAAACATAGGTAAATTCATGTTGGGCCAGTATTGTTCAGCAAGCCAACACAGATATAACATTACGGTATGAAGCAAGTTGTGCTAAAACTAATATTTCCAATCAAATTATCAAAAAAATAACATATACTATGTAATATAAACACATGTATGTAAAATAAACACAATAAAAAATAACCAATAATTAAAAACCATAAATTTTTCAAACACAGTATACTTCTTAAGTAAGAATACCTTACCATGAAGGTTTAAAACCCTACACATTGAAACATGTGAAAAATGTAGCATGTGTGTATGATGGGCTTGAAGAGAAAATATTTAAAATATATATTTATTGAAACTTTTGTAATACCACACAAAATATGCATATTTACAGTTACAACAGTTGCAGATCTTATTAGCGCTTTGAAAGGGACAATCATATATGAGCAAAGCATCCATGTACATTAGAGGACATTAGAAACATAGTGAAAAAAATATAAAAGGTAATGAATAAATTTTTTGCTAAATGAGGAAAGAAATAGCTCCACAACTTGTCTAGCACCAAAAGATGTCATTTGGAATATAGAGTTATATCTACGGATATGCAGCAAGAAGGACTTCGATAGAGGATGTAGGCCAGAGAGCAAAGAGAAAATAGGTTCTGGAGGGGACTCAATAGCAGGTAGAGAAACTCTACCTTGTTTACAACAGAGGCCAAAGGGTTCATCTCTAAATCTCAAAGCAGAGCAAAACTGGCATACCCGAGACATTTGGCCTATATCGACAGATGAATCAGCTTTATAATCAATATGGGCATTATACTGCAAACCTGAAAACGGCTTATGAGTCCAAAGCTGAATACGCTGAACAGGAACTTGCATAGTTTGTGTAGCTGCGACGCGGGCTTCAGAATACCTAAGACGGCGAAGCGCACGACGCGTCTCACTTTGAAGTGGTGTCTCAATAGCTCTAGCATTCCTATATCTCCTGGAAGCAGCCGTATTCCTACCAATTAAAGGTCGGCTGTGGCGAGGCATATTCTGAAAAAAAAGATTGAGATTAATAACAAAAGCTTAAAAACCAGCAATTTATAAACAAAGCATAAAAATTACCTGTCTTTTTGAGGTAAAAATCAAAATTCTTAAATTTTTTCTTCAAAATAACCTTCCAGATATGTTAAAAAGATTATAAAAAACTAAAAGCATAAAATTAAAACTAAAAAATTAATGTACAAAACCAGTTATCATTAAAAAGCCTCAAAAATAGACCAACCGCAGGACACGGCAATGAAAAAGTATGTTTTTTTGAGGAAAAAATAGAAATAATTTTCAAAAATACAAAATACAACCCCTATATGTTAAAAAAAAACTATAAATAATCTAAATATAAAATACTTAATCAAATAAATTAAAATATCTTAAATAAAATTTTGAAAAAGGACCTCAAAAAGACAAATAAATGAATCCGTTAAAGAAATCCCTCGCTTATTTAAAAATATAAATAACCTATTTTTTAGATACAACCCATATATGTAGAAAATATAATAAATAAACTGTATTTAAAAGATAAAAGCAATAATTAAAAAACTCCATAAGAAAATTTAAAAAAGGACTTCAAAATGACCCATAATTGAACATACCAATAAAATATCTTGCATCTTAGTGAAAAAAAAATAGAAATAATCCAAAAGTTGTTTACAAAACAACCCATATATGCTGAAAACACCATAAATAATCTACTTCTAAAATATCTAAGCAATTAATTAAAATGAAATTTCAAGCTTTTTAGTGAGAAAAAAAAAGAAAAATAACCCAAATTTGTTTCACAAAACAACCCATATAAGTGGAAAACACCATAAATAATCTGTAACTGAAATATCTAAACAATTAATTAAAAATTTTGTTAAGGTCCTCAAAAAAGACATAAAATTGAGCACATGAATGAAATTTCTAGCTTTTTAGTGAAAAAAAGAGGTCCTCAAAAAAGACATAAAATCGAGCACATGAATGAAATGTCTAGCTTTTTAGTGAAAAAAATAGAAATAACCCTAAATTCGTAAAAAATAATATAAATTACCTTAGTCTTATAAAAATACTAACCACGTAATAAAATAAAAAAGAAACTTGATCTCATCAAGTAACCACGTAATAAAATAAAAAATAAACTTGATCTCATCAAGTAAGGCTTCAACTTTTTTCGGTATAAAATATGAAAACTATAAAATAAAAGTATCTTACCATGTATAAAAGTTATTATTAAAATCAATATATATTTAAAAAAGATAGAACAAATTTAGCAAGAAGCGGAAAGTAAACACTTTTGAAAGTATAAATACTTTTACTCTGTTGAATTTTTTTGTATTTTATCGATAACAGCAAAGTTATGTATTTTAAAGTTAGGGAAAAATATTTTGATGTTAAGCAAACCCTGCTCCATCTCGTTTTACATAAATGTTGAAAATTTGGTCGAAATTGATGCATTGTAACGAAAGTTTTTAGTGATGTACCCTTATGAAATTTGAATTTTATTAATATAGATATCTCCTTCTCTAATACACACACACAACTATCTTTCATATAAATTATTTCATATTATTGTTCAGTGAAGCTGACATTATACTTTCAATTCGACATCAAAATTTTCTATAACTTTCTTTTTAAATATTATAAAACCTTTATATATATAAAAGGCATATCCTGAACACACTGGTATGAACCTTTAAGATAGAATAACGCCATCTAGTGGAACAGAAATCAACTAAACGTTGATATAATCCGTTCCCTGATATTTGGCCAACTCATTTTCTGCATAAATAAAAAAAGCCAACCAAGAACGCGTTTCGGGCTGTTGGCCCTTATCTTTTTTTAATATCTCATATATAGATATATAATAAACTTATATGTCCTGAAGTTTACACCGCAACTTGAGAGATTCAAGTTATTAATTTATTGGACATCAACTGCTTTTACATAAGTAGAGGCTAGAATCCAGGAATAGATTTCCCCCGAGGAAGGTGACAGTGACTCACGAATAGGTATGATGTTTCGAGGTTTTAAAAGTATCCATTTACATCGTCATTAACCTCTTTATTGATAAAGATTTCCTCCCTCCCAATCATTTATTTAGATTTGGGAAGAGGAAGAAGTCACACGGAGACAAATCTGTGGAATAAGCTGGATGAGGAACCAATTAGGAACATAATTCAAACAATATGGCAGCTTCTACATTCTATCTATGGGGCGGAGCATTATCGTGATGAAAAAGCATCTTTTTTTGAGCCAATCTCTCAGAGTTTGGCACAGCAATCCCTCCTTTAATAGATCTAGAAGTGTTGCATAATACTCTCCTGTTATTTTCTTCTATATATATTCTATATATTCTGGATTTCGTTGCTTAATTGAGAATTACTTATATGATGCGACAGGCATTTAAAATGTTTTTTTTTCAGCCTTCACTTTAGAAGTCGTTACACAAATTTGAATTTGAAAATTGCGAAAAATAAACAATATTTGGCAAGCGCTGATATTTATTTTGAATTCTCAACTTTTACAACACAATAATATTGAACTATTTTTGACGTGCATGCTTCTTTTTGAAATAAAGTAATTTTCTATTGTCCTTACTGCAATGATAAAATAAGGAGCGGACTGGCTTATCAGTAGTGAGTGCTACCTGCGGTTTCACCAGTTTAAACTACCATTTGCAGTTGGAAGGGTTCACCATTGATGACCGAGGCACTCCCATTATTTTATCATTGCAGCAAGGTCAGTATAAAATTATTTTATTTCAAAAAGTAACATATGCGTCGAAAATAGTTCAAATATATTTTTTAAGAAATGGCACTCTTTTGTATCACACACATAATAAAATCAATAATATTGGAAATTAGGTCTAAATATAGAGATTTTACATATAATTTCACATAACGCAATATAATGATAAATATAAATACATTGTATTATAAACAAAGAGGTTTGATACAATTGTCATTCCAGTAATCTATATTGTATCTATTATTGTAAGGCACGTGGCATTGTAATGTTTACATAGCTCAGAACAGAAGCTGGTACTAGAGAGATTAGTATTCTACTGGAACCGAGGAAAGGGATC
>CP092863.1:192846846-192874072 GCA_030710605.1 Cordylochernes scorpioides | reverse complement strand
TTTATATGACATTAAACACTTTTATTTGGCATTTTAAGTAAAAAATATACATCAACAAAAGGCTTTATTAAGGCCTTTCAGTCTTATATAGATTCTCCGAGTAGAAGTGTAGGTGCATGCAAGATTAACAGTAAAAATACCAGTAATAAGCTTAAGTAACAAATATATGTCTTCATTATTACGAATTATAATGCAATACTCTTCATTCCTGAAAAAAAAATGTGCTGAAGATAATTTCATACTTCATCTCTTATTTTACTTTAATCTTCGAATAAGATGTTCAGATATTAAAGATCTATCCATGTCAAGCTGAGAACCAATTTATCATTAGAGATTTTGACCTAAAAAGGAGTTGCGTTGATCAAGAACTGGTCCCGGTGCCAGTCTACATGTCGAACAGTCGCTCGGAGAAACCCGTTTCGCACACCTTAATTTCTATCAACAACCCGTGAAATGGAACGTTGCTTATGTCATTTGAAAAACTATTGTAATAGGTTGTTTTCACTCTAAGAATTACGTAGATAATGGATGTTATTTTAAAAAACGAAAGTTTCAATTGAATCTAATAGAGATTTCATACTATGATCACCTATGAATTTAGCGTAGATTTGTGGAAGGATGGAATTGATGTAAATAAAAAATATGTATTTTAATGAATATATAAAGGCTGGCTGCTTTTGTTTGAATCTGTCAAATCTGGTGTTGTAACATATATTTGACAGGATTCATATATTTGCGAAAAAAAAATTGAACAAATGCGATGTTTCAGTGCATTTTAAAAAGAAAAATATCTTCTGGTACATAATGATATAAACATCGCCCTACCTCTTCGCCTTTTTGGTCAATTCTTCATGACTCCTTTCGTAGGAATAGACTGTCAATACCATATCTTATATCTCAACAAACCTTCACTCACCTACAGTTATCCTTGGATTTCGGAGAATGAAAAACCTGGAGAAACATTCTTCATGCCAACCAGATCCTTAGTGATTAAGAGAATTCTAAATATTATGTTTAATTTTATTCTATATTTTAAACAAATAAATAAATATAAATGGCAATGATGATGATTATAAATATATGTTAAAACTAAATATTCTTTTTATTCAGACTTCTAATCAGACAATAAAAAAGTAAACATGAAAGGAAATGGCTCCCTAGAGATTTCCTGTTGTGTCTGTTGCCGTGTTTATTCATCTTAGAATCTGGACACCCTTTATATGATTACTGGACTCCACTCAGGTATGTGGAACACAATATACGGATTAGTCCGTTAAGATAAAAAATATTAATTGACATTTTGTGTGCTTGTCAAAATCAACATTAAAAAGAAAAGCTCATGATCTACCGATTTTATTAATATCTTTTGGCAACATTTGTCACATATAAGATCTCAAATGAATCTAAAAATTTATTTTCAAGATGAACCTTATAACAGCTTTTGAATTTGTTGCATATATGATTTCATAATTGTAATCATGCTCAATGGTTTAAAATTTCAGGAAGACTTTTCTGAAACGTTTCGTTTATGTGTGTGTTTCGTGTGGATATTCTAATATAAATACGCCCCTAATTTTGGATTATTTAAAGATATGTTATTTTGGATAATCTCTTCTGCAAATAATTATTGTCGTGATCCATTAATGCAGTTTTATCGTGAGAGACAAAAATAATTCCATCAATTTGGCCTGAGTGGTTCTATCTTAGTTTCGATAATGAAGATTCATGTCAAGGATTTCCCTAGGGTGGATACCACGAGATTTTAAACCCGATAAAAAGGAATTTTTAAACGTTTCTTAAACTATCTAAATGTTCACCATATATTTTACTGGGGTTTTCGAACATTAGTTTTCATTAATAGCAGGGATAAAAGACGAGGTTTCTGGGAGTGAGATCAATAACTCTTATCTCCACTCTGCAGAAACATCGAGGGGGATCTGGGAATGCGGAAGATTCGTCCCCGCCAATGGCTAATGAAGAAGCTCGTAAAGTCAAGGTCGAATATGCACGAAGAATTCAATTAGCGCACACATTCGTTAAATTAACAATTTATTCTCTTTTTCTGAAAGATGAGGAAAACTTCCAGTGACATCTTCCAAAAACAAACTAATTTGACAGGCACACTGACTAATTTTCAAAAGTATTAAAATGCTTGCAAATAAAAATAGTGTCTAGTTTATGTCCTACATTTTTTTACGAATTAATTTTTAATTTGCATATGTTACGAATATTTTTGAGTCCAATTTTCCTTATTTTCAATTCTTTCCCGGTGGCCTTAATGACATAAGAGAAACACAACCTCTAAGTATATTATTATTATCATGTTTGTTTCTATTATTGGAATCCGCTAGATATAGCCGTTAGAGTCAATTCGAACTAACCCCCCACCCAAGGTCATGCCCCCTGTTGGCATCTAAGCCCCTCCGTTGACATACAACCCGCCCTCTAATTTTTTAAGATCGTTGGGGGCCATTCCAAATTGTTGGAGACTTCCTTCTCTGTTCCAGACAGTGAATTCAACTAGTTGATCAGTTGAAGGTATCCTATCTCTTCAGCAATATGACTTTCCTTCAGTCAATTTTGATTGACATCAATTTGTATAACTAACAAAGGCCTTGAGCCTTAGGTTAGGTAACCCACTATCTATCGGTGTATAAATGGTAATAATTTGCTACATGAAAACAAAAGTTTTTTTGCTAAGACATTTCATCTTATATTTACGCGTCCCAAAGTCCAGGAATGAAAATTGATATTTTAAAAAAGCAACGATGTTAGAAGTATCAATAATAGGTAACTATATGCAGCCATGTTAGAGAAGAATTTAAAAAAAACTAAGTTTCATCTAATCATCTTATTTTTAAAATTTAATAACGATATATTCTCAGCTTTTCTGCCGAACTTTAGAACTGGTAGTATAAACAGATAAAGCTCTCATTGGGTAATAAATCAGAGAAATTATCACATCATATATGAGCCCATTTTAATATTACAATTTAATATGCTTGGCTATATGATTTATATTAATTGAATTTCAGTTTTTAAGATAATATATATACCAGATGGCGCTCTGCCATCAAAAGTTCATGTGAACGTGGTCAGGATATGCCTTTTTGATTTTAATATACATATATTAACTATATACTATAACCGTTTTTAAAAATAATCATAAATCGGATATCACACGCCTATTTTGCTAACAAGATAGATATACATACAGTAGTAAAATATGAAGTCCCATATATTTATCTATGAAAAGATTAGAGATGGATACTTCCCTTGAACTTAATTCTCCTGACAAATCCAGAGGAAGGTCGACAGAAGGCAAAATACATTGTTCGTCAGCGAAGACGTGATCTTGGAAGATCCGGAAATTTCAACCTTGAAGTTTTATCACTTAACGAACATTCTTTTTTTGCATCGTGATCTTTTCCTTCTTTCCCAAGTTTTCAGTTTACCAGGGTCACATATGTCAATATTGACCTATTTTACCGAAGATAATATAAAGGTATTTATACGAAGATAAATAAGATATATAAATATTCGAAACGAGAAACTCATAAGTACCTACGTTTAGGCGATCCACTACATCCATTTTCAAGGATAAAAAGTCTCAATGTTTAGCTGTTGTTGATTTTTTTAGATCTGAAGCAACATAATCAAAGTAAAAGGCTTAAAAAATTCCGATTTTAAGTTTATATAACTCCATATCATATATAAAGAGAGCTTTTTATATATACACCTATCCCCCGATTTACACGGTAGATACGTTCCTGAGAAAAACGTGTAAATCGAGGGATAGGTGTATATTAAACTCTCAAATCTGAATAGGTGTTCGCCCCCTCATGAATCAGAGCCTCCCAATATTCTTTTCAACATAGGTAGTATAGAGTAGAATATCGAATTTTAGTATAGTGCGATAAAAATAAAAAAAAAACTTATTTGGAAAACCGTGTAAAAGCGAAAACGTGTTAAACAAGTACCGTGTAAATCGGGGGATATAGGTGTACTAAAATTACATATTTGTAACCAAATCTCTCTTTTTTTTCAAATTCTTAATGACTAAAATATCCTCATAATGTTCGTTCAGATATGTATTATGAATATGGTTGTTATATCGAGAATTATATACCATATACACACATCTTTATACTCTTTATGATATCGGTATTTTTATAATGGATAAATAAAATCACCTTTTTTAAATGATAATTGGCAAAACCTTGAACTCCAATATTCCTCTGAAACTTTTTTCCCATTATAATCGAAAAATTGATCAAAAAATTGTGTGTGAAAGGAAATATAGAAATTATTCCATTCCTGATCACTCCAATCACCCAGATATCTGAAATTCTGTAAACTTTACATTGTCATCAGGATTGAATAAGTGTACAAAATATCATACTATTACATGCTCTGGAAGTTTATTACAAATTTTAGTGTAGAGAGTTGCTTAGACGAAGTCTCTATAAGATACTTTTTTTGCTATTTTTAAAATCTTATATTTATGTTTTAAGACGAATAATCCTTTCAATAATTATAATAAGGAAAAGATTTTAAAAAAGATAAGTTTCTTTATTGAAAAATAAATTCGAGCTTTCGGGCGTAAGCTGCCCTTCTACAGGAATTCCTGTAGAAGGCAGCTTACGCCCGAAAGCTCGAATTTATTTTTCAAATAAAGAAACTATTTTTTAAAATCTTTTCCTTATTATATTTATGTTTTGCTGGTTTACATATTATTTTTTCGAAAAATCGGTAAAATAACTTATTAATGTTTATTTAAATAGTTATTTTTTTAAGTTTAAAACGTTTGTAAATCCTCCTTCTTCTTCAGTACTTTACTCTAGGGGCACATGGTCTCTCCATATCTCCCGCCATCCGCTTTAATTCCTCGTTGATGAGTCGTCCAGTCCATTGTTTCAGGTCGTCCATATACTCTGTACGGTCTCTTTCCCGTGGATCTTTTCCTCCAGAACCGTCAGCAGTGTTTCCACCCGCTGTTCTTCGCATCACATGTCCAGCAAACGTCAGCTATCGTTGCTTTATGAGTATCATAAGCTGGTGCTCTGTTCTCATTCGATATCAAGGATTGTCAATAACACTCCTATACTTTTGACATCTATAATCTGCTCCTTTCGCATTTTTTTAATGTTAGGCTCGTGGAAGATCTTTTAGCCCGAAATATCGCCTGTCATACTTTACGATACAGTATAGATACATCGGCCGTTTTTTAGTTATTTATTCCACGACGTTTGGGAATCTAACTGTTCTTGAATTCAAGAACACAACTCCCTAAGGAAAGTGACAGTAAGTCACCCATACGTCGGAAAATGAAGAACTCAAAAATGTGTGGCTGCTAAATCTCTATTTCATGAACAAACTTTCTACCAGCGAATGCCTAAATCTACAATAAAAGGTACTCGTTGCCAACCATTTGATAATAGCACAATTACATCCTAACTATTTTAGAGGCGTAATATTCTTTTTAAAATAAAACAATTTCTGCTGTCCTTACTGCGATAGAAAATTAAAGGGAGGGCCAGTTTATTTTAAAAAGAATATTACGCCTCTAAAATAGTTTGTGGTTTGATAACAGATGGCGCGCTAGTGCATCGTAACATAATTGTTCAAATAAAAGACACTATTTGATATTTGCGGAAGAGCGATTGCTCGAAGCACATTATATATTTATAATTATATTTAATTCTGCTGTCCTAAAAGCTTATGTCCATAGTTCTACTAAAATACCCCATTCCAAGAGTCTTACAACGGTCACCTATAAAAGGAAGTTCCAAAAATGCAATATAACAGCGGTATGGTAGATTAAACTGGCGAAACCGCTGGGAGGGGTTCACCACTGATGAGCCAGGCCCTCCCTTTAATTTTCTATCGCAGTAAGGACAGCAGAAATTGTTTTATTTTAAAAAGAATATTACGCCTCTAAAATAGTTTTGTGGTTTGATAACAGATGGCGCGCTAGTGCATCGTAACATCCTAACTGCCTGCAAGTTTCGGACTGTTGGTTCTCCATCAGTAGACGTGCAGGCAGGTTTATCTGTTGGTCACCCTTGGCTACCCTGACCGCCCAGCTGTTGAGGTGAAGCCGGTCTAGATTAGTTTACCCCGTCTGACATCCAGAAATGGTGAAATTTCCCTGTTTGAAAGAATAACCACGATTATAGAGCGCTTGAATAACTTCCTACTATTCTTAAAATATTGGGAGGGCGTGGCTTATCATGGGGCGTTTTTGGCTTGAAAGAAGCGCTATATATATATATATATATATATATATTATAAAATATCAAAAAAATCTTGCGCAATAAGTTTATTTATCTATAAATATATAATAGCACTTATTATCATAATATACACATACATATATTAAATATAAGTTTCGCCAAGAGGATATTGACCTTTAAAAATAAAGACCGCTTCTTCTGACAAAATAGACGCTATTTATGGTATTTAACAAGGAATGAAATAACTAAGTATAATTATATTGACCATTTAAAATTGGAAATATTTAATACTAGACGAATGACCCGGGCAACGCCCGGGTTTACCCGATTAAATGTTTTATTCAAACACTATTCGTTACAATTATAAATTGGCGCCGTGGATGTCACTCTTGTGAAACGTCCCGCTCCAAACTTTACAGTCAGATTAGTTACGATATAAATCTTCAAATCGAGCGAGCGTCTATAATATTTCGATTTAGATCAAGTATTCTAATTATTAAGCGAACACTATTATTAATAAAATTTTGAGAAGATTTCGATTTTAAACGTATTTATAACCTTGATAGAGGGCGCTGTTCGTGAGCTAAGTAGAATAATTTGAATATATAGTTTTAATATTTAATTTATATATAATTTAAAATAGCCTATCGTTATCCTCGTATTTTTTTACCTATGTATGGAAATTTTGGTTTGAATTAGTGAACTACTGCGAATTTGTAAACCGGACATACAAACCAACAAACAAACAAACAAACATTCATTATATATATATATATATAGAAGATATAATATAAATGAGTTTTAAAAATTGTTAAAAAAAAATGCATCGGCCGGGAATCGAACCCGGGCCGCCCGCGTGGCAGGCGAGCATTCTACCACTGAGCCACCGATGCGTATAGAAAATGGCCATATTTGGGTATTCATTCCATTCCGTATTACTCCGCGTAAAAAAAAAGTTCTTCAAATGAAAAAAAAGAAATAGCCAAAAATACTAAGCAAATTGTATCCAAAAATTTTCCTCAGGTTTATAAAAAGCGACATGCAAAATTTGGTACCAATTGGTTCAGTAGTTTTTGAGTTTATCGCGAAACAGACAGACAGACAGAAATTGACTTTTATATATATAGAGATTAGTGTTTAGGTATTTGATTTAATTCATATAGTTGATATAATAGTATATATTTATATTATATTTTTTATAAATTAGTTTTAAAAATTGTAAAAAAAAAAATGCATCGGCCGGGAATCGAACCCGGGCCGCCCGCGTGGCAGGCGAGCATTCTACCACTAAGCCACCGATGCGTATACAAAATGGCCATATTTAGGTATTCATTCCATTCCGGATTAGTCCGCGTAAAAAAATAGTTCTTCAAATTAAAAAAAGAAATAGAGAAAAATAATAAGCAAAATGTAGCCAAAAATTTTCCTCAGGTTTATAAAAAGCGACATGCAAAATTTGAACCAATTGGTTCAGTAGTTTTTGAGTTTATCGCGAAACAGACAGACAGACAGGAATTGACTTTTATATATATAGAGATAAACGTGAATCAAGATTAATATTTGAGAAAAGGGGGGGGGGGAATTAATTTATGACAGAATATGAATAGTTGACGCTCGTCACTCCAGAACCTGGGAAATCTCTTGTTCTCTAATATGGCCGCTAACATCTATTCAATAATTTCTTAATTTCGACCATTTGGAATGAAAATATCTGAAATTTATTAATAAAATTGAATCAATAGATGATTTAATAATGGCACAGCCTGTTTTGTGCCTGAGCGTAGTAAAAACCTCTACTCGCACGGAAAAAGTACTTTTTAACGCTTACAACAGCATTACGTTTTACTTTCTTTAAACGCAAGCTTTTTTATAAGAAAAATAACTATTTAGCACTATTTCTTACAAATAGAACGCTTCGTACTGTAGTTAATCTGCAATGAGTTTGTTGAAATCCGCATTACTTCTCTCGGTGACTGAATCTATATAACCTTAACTAAAATAAACTGAACTTATCATAAACTGGACCTACCCTGACCTGAATATAGCCTAACACCTTAACCTAAGTAAAATAAATAAAAACAATTTATAAATATATTAAATAATAAAAATAAAACATAACATCTCAATCGATTAAGCTAGCGACATCAGCAATGAGGTGTCCCGAAGTGTAAATGTACTACTGCTTATATAATTTGTGAATCATCTCCATTATTCTTTCATCCTCTATTTTGTAATTGCAGAACGCCGTCCTTTATGATTGGAAAAACTTATCGTAGAATATTTCTATCTTCAGTGTCCCCCCTTGTAGGTCGGTGAGAAGCCTTTCAATATTCAGGTCATTGCCTTAAGTGTAAACAACAGAGTGGCGGGATATGGTAATCACAGCACCTGAGGTCCTGACCCTGCAGGCTAGTGTTGCCTCACCGCGACACCTTCCAGCTGGAGTTGGGAAACTGTGGTGTCTGGATCTGCACGTTGTAGGTGTCTAGAGATTCCGTTGTAGAGTAGAATAACGCCATAGAGAGCGATCTAGTACTGTAGAGATCTCTAATATGCCAGATATATGCCAGATCAGATAAAAATATGAAAAAAAAAAGCAGATCCTGACCTCTCAAATTAACTTTTCAGACGGCAAGAGCGCTAAGGTTGGCTTTTCTTGATTTATCAATTAAATGCATCGGCTAATATTTTGGACTAAACCTATATAAACGTTTATTTCATATTTATTCTACTAGATAAAAATGCTCATCTAAGCGGTTAGGATTAGCCCTTTTTTCAGGTCAGACCTATAGGGAGAAGTGTTTTCTGTTTCATCAACTATTTTTTTTAACGAATGATAAGGTACAATCTGGATTGTAGATTAGAAACGCATGTTATACACTCAAATTTTTAGACTTTCTAATTCTGAAAATAATATATATATTAGAGTTACTTAAAAATACAAGAAATTTATATTTCTTTATTATACAAATAACATATTTACTTGTAATTTAATTTTATTCTCATCACTTACATGTTTACACAAGTGATAACAGTACCAACTATTTAAAAACATCGGATGTTTTTCTCATTCAATATATTTGTCTTGATAGGATGGCAACAACACTATTACCAAAACAGCACACACTATTTATTAATTTGGATTTGGTCTCTACACCTTGTGTTTAGTTAATGAAGTTAGGAACGATGTGCTCATATTGTGCAAGAAATATATCAATGTATCGCATTTGCTCACGATTTAATATTGCTAAATCTGATATTATCCCGCATCTAAACCGATAGAGTTTCACTGAGTAGAGATCAACAAGGAGTACGATATAGAAGGTAACGAAGGCGAAGTTACAAAAGAAGACAATTCTCACTGAGGTCAAAGTTTGACGGAGTGAAGATCAACAAGGAGTACGGTCTAGTAGGTCCAACGAAGGCGAATTTACAAAAGTAGACAATTCTCACTGAGGTCAAAGTTTGACTGAGTGAAGATCAACAAGGAGTACGGTCTAGTAGGTCCAACGAAGGCGAAGTTACAAAAGTATAAATTTTTCACTAAGGTCAAAGTTTCACTGTGATCAACAAGGAGTACGGTCTAGTAGGTCCAACGAAAGCGAATTTACAAAAGTAGACAATTCTCACTGAGGTCAAAGTTTGACGGATTGAAGATCAACAAGGAGTACGGTCTAGTAGGTCCAACGAAGGCGATGTTACAAAAGTAGACAATTCTCACTGAGGTCAAAGTTTCCCTGAGTGAAGATCAACAAGGAGTACGGTCTAGTAGGTCCAACGAAGACGAAGTTACAAAAGTAGACAATTCTCACTAAGGTTAGTTTCACTGAGGTGAAGATCAACAAGGAGTACGGTCTAGTAGGACCAACGAAGGCGATGTTACAAAAGTAGACAATTCTCACTGAGGTCAAAGTTTCACTGAGTGAAGATCAACAAGGAGTACGGTCTAGTAAGTCCAACGAAGGCGAAATTACAAAAGTAGACAATTCTCACTGAGGTCAAAGTTTCACTAGGTAATGATCAACAAGGAGTACAGTCTAGTAGGTCCAACGAAGACGAATTCACAAAGTATAAAATTCTCACTGAGGTCAAAGTTTCACTGAGATCAAAAAGGAGTACGGTCTAGTAGGTCCAACGAAAGCAAAGTTACAAAAGTAGACAATTCTCACTGAGGTCAATCAAAGTTTCACTGAGTGAAGATCAACAAGGAGAAACGGCCTAGAAGGTCCAGCGAAGGAGAAAGCAGGTTGCCATGGTCAGGCAGCCATGAGAGGTCAGCGTGGCATGACACAAGCGACCTCCACGACCGCAGCTAATCCCCGGACATTCATTGGTGGAGCTTTCTGTCTTGGAACTGTTCGCCAGCATTTTGAAAATCTTGGAAATTATTCTTGTCTGCAATATAATATATAATTTGTCAGTATGTAGAAATATATTCTTTATAATTAAAAATGAAACTACCCTCTGATGAACCAAGACATTGGCTAATATCTGTTCATGTTGATTAACTTCGGGAATATTGAAATATCAGAATGGAGTTTTTATAAATGATGGGAAAGTTTAAACGCCTAATTTCTGAAAGATATAAAAAGAAGAATGAATAATATGTTCATATATAGTGCATTGGCTGTCATATATTAATCATGGTAGAACAAATTTTAAATGGCATTTTTGTAGAATCCGATTTTTTTTCAATATTCTTTTTTCAGTTCAATTTTATATACCAACGGTTAACTACTTCAAAAAGGCGATCAATAGTAATTGAGAGATAAGTAAAGCCATATCTAAGGAGGGTTTTATCCCAAATCGACAGATTCCCTTATACAGTGTACAATACAGGATTTTTTCAGAAAATTGTTTTAAAATTAAATAATTCAAAAGGTTTCGAAGATGAGTTTCTTTTTAATTTTAATACCATCTAAAGCTTTCAGTATCTCAGCCCTACCACAGGAGAACATATACGAGTACAATGAATAAAACGCGCCGCCCGATGCTAAACGTTCATCATAAGGCAGCGTTTTATTCATTAATAATGTTTTCTGTGGAAGGCTGAGATGTCTTGAGATGGTATTTGAAATAAAAAGAAACTCATCTTCAAAAACCTTTTTTTAATTATTTAATTAATTGCCAGAGATTTTAAATAAATTCATCGTTTAAAAAATGCACATAATTGGAATATTCTTATTTGTCATTACCTTAATGGATCTGTGATTTCCCCAGTGGTTCTCTTCTTCTCATATTGCAATGACATCACTCCACTCTCGCCTTCTTCTCCAGAAACCATCATCTAGTCTTGTTGGTCATCGGATCTTACCATCTCACTGATGGTCTTCCCGGTTTATCACCACATACCTTGGGTACCATCAGTGACTCTTATATTCCAAGAGTCATCCCTCATTCTGGCCCATTTATTTATTTTTACTTGAATAATTTGAGGGTTTTACATCTCTCTGATACACCACATTTTCTTATCTCAGAATGTCATCTATGTTCAAATTGTACTTATTCCTCATATTCTTCTCTCCAATTATTTTTGGCTTTTATATAGGATTTACTTTCCTTTTATTGGTGGCGTTCTAAATTTCGCTTCCATAGATTAGGGAAGTTAAAATATGACTGCCGTGTATTTTTGATTATAGGTGTGTGTAATTTATTTTTGCGGGATATAGTGTAATCCACAGGATTATTAAGATAAATGTTAGGATGTAATTAGGATTCAATTGAAAAAGTTTATTCGAAACAAAATAAACGCAATATTTCGTTCGTTTTACAAGAGTATTCACTATTTGGATGAGTTATTGTACCTCTGCCGTAATGGACTGCTGCTGGGGTTGTCTGAAACAGGGTGCCTTGGATTGTATGATTGGAATCTATATTCTTCCTGATTATATCGATTATGGAGAGAACTCGTTACATGAACAATCCCCTTGAAACAAGAAATATTTTTCCTGGAAAGTTGGTCTTCCAGATTCTATTATACGAACAGTACAAATAAGAAATATAGATCGCTAGAAACTCTATACGATTCATTTGATCCAACCCGAACAACTTATCAACAGTCCACTTAGGAAGCGCTGCAGACACGCACATCTAAATCATTGGTCCAAAAAAGGAGATGTTGTTCTCTAAATGTATTGCGTTAAATTTTGCTGTTAAATGTTTTCAATCCAATCCAAAACACAACTTATTCTACAAAAAGAATGTTAAGGCTTATTCTAATAGTATGCACTAAACTATATCGCATACATGACTTTGTAAGGTGGAGCGCCACGGGGCGTGCCGAGGATGCTGTGATTAGCCATTGTTGGCAGCCCAACATGTTTTTGCTGCCACATTCCCTGCTACAGATTCCTCCCTCCTCTAATGATGGCCGGAACTGACTCTTTGTTTCACCTTGAATTCACCGAGAGAAACTTTATTTACGCTTCACTTTGTTCCGTGAGCAGTGAGCCAATCTTGCGATGATTTGTATACGCCTCGCCTGGAGAATTCTTACAAGATAGTTCTTTTTTTTTTAAATAAAATCACTTAAATTCAGAATATGATCAATATAAATTTCGGCTATTAATATTCCTAACTGCTAAATATGATATACTAGATAATTTATTGCGATAATAGTAAATATGTTGAATACTATTAAAACACTATATACATACTGTATATACTCCAGGTTTTTTCCCGTTAAGGTATTTTGAAAGGTGTCTTCTTCTATTAGGAAAATATCCTTAGTTTCTGACAATGTCAAATATCGACGTGCATTTTGCCTCGATTGATGCAGAAAAAGAACAAATCTCCAGTCTTAAATAAGCAAATATTTGCCCTCTAGTGACCCCGTCTCTATAAGCTACTGGTTCCGGTCGGTGTCAAAGCCACAATACCAGCTTTTTCAAATTCATCACGCCCATCTAAAGAACATGGTTGATGGACATGCACCTCGTCTATCCCGGGCGGGCTTTGATTTCAGGAGATCCACGAGGAGTTGTCACCGATCCGAGTTTGTTAATTTGCAGAGACGGACCCTAGATGGCGTTTAAATTTTGTATCTATTTGGATGGGAGATTTATCCTTTATTTTTATAGAGATATATCAAAATAATGATAATAATGGAGAACTATATCTGGTTAAGAATCTCCATAATACATTGATTTTATTTATTTAGTTCCAGTATATTTAGGTCTATTTTTGATATAAATTTCAAACGTCTCCTTCTCCCTTCGAAACGTTTGAAAATGAATCCTATATAGGTATTTTAACAATAGAAATAGAGTAAAAACATATCATGATGTACTGAATATTAATAAGCAATAATAATGATCTTCATTTCCGCCCACGCAAGGCCACACAAGAAGTCAATATTAAAATCGAGGCAATGTATGGCTGACTAAAAGATGCATTTGAGAAATTCCTCACAATTTACATACACCACTCGGCCTGAATTCATGGGACTTGCTTACTTCACAATAGTCATTATGGAGAACATCGTTTGTTGAGTTTGTGGCCCATTAGCGCCCTTTGATGGATTCCTTCAACCAGGAGAATGTAGATACTGTAGTGACTGATGACCAATCACCTTCAGATATTCTAGAATGACTTAAAATTATCTAATCCAATCTACAATGAGAGACCACCTCAAGTAAAGAACCGGAGTGGCTATCTTTTAGGTAACGTCTTATGGAAGGTTTTACCTTTTTTTTGTTATAGAGAATATGGTTTTACAGGCTACTAACCAAAGTGTATGATTTTCAAGCCCAAAAATGAACGTAGCAATCAGACAAGCCGCAATGCACTATAGCAAAGTACCAAGGTGCTGCCTGCCCCAAGGTTGTTCAAAAAAGGTTAGATTCCCCAGGCCAGGGAAGATAAAAGAAAGACAGAGGTTGATTAGATAAGATGATATAGATATACAGTTGGTAAAAAGAAACACGTAAAAGCTTTCTGATATGCTGATTTGAATATAGAGATGCACCTTTGAAACATCATTTTTCAGATATTTTTTTTTTAATATCGGAGTGCGTGGTATAAGTTTTACATTGCATAAGCAACATATGACCATCACCACAAATTGCTCTCTTGTTCAGGAAACGATAAAATAGTATATTTAAGGAACACCAATGATTCTGCGGGATATTGAAGCATATTTGATCAATTGTGCTGTTTCTCGTGAAGTTAAAAGTTACTTTCGGCACTAAGAATTGAAAAATAAATAATAAAATCCGATTTCCCGCCCAAAATATGTTTCACTTTCATCCTGGTAGAACAGGTGTATCATGTAAGGTTGGTTTTCCTGCGAGCCAGGTTAGAATCTCGTTGGCCTGAATATTGAAGCTTTGGTAGAGCAAGCATAGCAAACATGCAAGTACAACCAAACATTATCGTTCTTTTTTTACCAAGAGATCGATTTAAAAAAAAAATTCCTCTGGCAATGTGTTTCTTTTCAATAATATCATCAAAATTTATCTTAACAGACCTTACTGCAATGAAAGAAACACATTGCCAGTAAATTTATTTGTTACCAATTTTATCGATAGCTGGTAAAACAATTTATAAATAAATTCCTCTATTGACCGCAAAAAAACAGTAGAGTTTGAAAATGTTGAAAAATGTGATTATATCGTACCTCTCTCTTTGTTTAATTAAAAGAAACAAACCTAGCCAAAGTGATTTAATGTGATCAACTTAAATATTATATTCGAAAAACGCTAAATCATAACAAAGATATCACAAATTATAATATTTTAAGTGCGAATTCATGATTCTGTACATATTTAAATATCTTTCTTTTCTTTCAAAATTTTTGTTTATGTTTAAAGTGCAAGTGTCCCTAGGGGACATAGCGCTCTAAGTCGAAATAAAGAAGATGATAAATATAAGTGCAATTATCGCTACGTTTATACTAAAAAGAAGATGAAATTTTCTGAAGGCTTGGCTCATCAGGGACGAAACCTTCCAAACAGTTTCGTCTATTTGTTCTACCAGACCGCCCCAACTATAAAATAGTGTTTGGGTTAAATATTTTGAGAATATTTTTTCCTCCCGTATTTTTTAGGAATCCTATAGAGACATATTTTTCTCTTTTTTTGTGCTTCAAGCATAGCTCTCAACTTTAAAGTACAAAAAGCCTGTTTACGTATTGAAAAATACAATTTAATAAAGAAACTATATTTCGCGCTATATTGATTTGACAATTAAAATAATTTTATTGACATCTTGTCAATACATGCAAAAGTGCACAGTCTTCACTATTTTAAAAAGATAATTATATATATTGAAAATAAAACAATCCATAATAAATCTTTATTAAAAAGACATATTGGATCAAATATTCACTATTTACTAATATTTCAGTGGCTGAACGCCAACCTTTTTTCAAGGTATTATAACATATTAATGTGTTAAGAAAAAAGGATCTCCTTATGTGCAACTGAAAGTTGCTGATAGCTTGCGCCATCTATCGGAATAAATATAACTATTCTCGTTGATTTTTAATGATTCCAGAATTGGCAAATACCCATTCTTGATTAATCAACGAGAATAGTTGATATTTATTCCGATAGATGGCGCAAGCCATCAGCAACTTTCAGTTGCACGATAAGGAGATGCCTTTTTCTTAATTTATGCACCTTATCACAGTACAATATACATTTTGTACTATTTTTTCTTATATTGTGTGTCAACAACAAACGAGGCGCTGAATTTGTTATTAGTACACATTAATATGAAAAATAAATGATATTTTGATCAATTTATGTCTTTCTAATTAAAAAATTCTAAAGAGACAAAGGTCGCCTCTCCCGTCAAAACCTTTATCTCTTTAGAGCATATCCTTCCGGAAAAAAATCCCATCTATTATATATGCATGCCATATGTACAATGAATATGGCGTTTCTGCCACGCAGAGGAGAATGGTGGAGAATCGCAGTGGGTCTCAGAGACACCGCGCATTCTACATCTACGAAGAAAACGTATGATTTGATATAGCGGATTATACCTTGATGATGTGGTATATAGTGCAGGCGATATAACTGGCTGAGTTTGTGGGACAGTTTCTAAAGGTCGGTGGTTGCAATATTGCTGTCCTATACTTTCATCCTAGGTGGGACTATAGATAGAACCAAGTTGAAGATTTTCACCCAAGTTTTTTTATGAATTAGGTTGGTCTATTTTATTGATGTATATATTAATCATTTTTAAGACATAAATTCATTTTAAAGCGTTTACCTTTCTGTTGTTGTTGTCGTATCCAATGAGAGCTCAGAAGGCTCCATACATCTCAATCACAGCAGTCGCAATGTCCACTATCTTTGGGTGTATAAATCTGCTGCTCTGGGTTCATGTCAATTTTCTAAGGCTGCGATTTGCTCTTCATTGGAAATGGGTGCCGTTGCCACGTTAGTCACCTTGGAAACGAACCAGAATTTGATCGTACCTAAGTTTATCACTTCTAATTTTATAATAAAAATATAGCTATACTTTTAATTATGTTTCAATTTATTTATTTATTCATAGTGTATAAATATTGATTATTAATGTTAAAATGATTGAGTAAAACTTTTAACTTGTATTAGGGGGGGTCGGTGGAAGGGTGGTCTAAACCGTTGGTTTTGATCGCTACGACCTGGGATCAAATCCGCTTTGGGCACTTTTTTTCTAATTATATAAAAAAAATGCTCCAATGGCCCCCGATTCTTGCAAAAGTCCACCCCACCAGCGAGTGCACTGGACACTTTTAGTCAAGTTCAAATGATCAACTTTTACAATTTGAAATGTGACTGTCTTGAAGACAAAGCGTGGATGACATGAATTTGATGACATTTGAAGACAGTGGTGGATTCAGGAAGCGGAGAGGGGGAGGAAATGCTACAGAGGAAGAAGGGGAGAAGACATTGACATTCTAACCTCATTTTTCCTGGTTCTTTACTTTAAAATATATCTACTTCTGGTTTCTAAATATTTGGAAATACAACATGGATTAGCGGGACAAACTGCGGCTGAGATTCTTCCAATATTGCCTAAACAATGGTATTTCTTGATTTACGGATTGTATACAATCATTGTTTCCTCACAAAATACTTAAAGAACTGGACGTGTCAAAAAATCTGGTCTCCTTCTGGCTTCAAAGTTAATAGCCAAAGTGGAAGATTAAGACCAGCCTTCTGTACAAGCGGCTTGTCGGCATCGGAAGTCAAAACTAAAACTATACAATCGATAAACTTTTAGTAGTATTCGAATTAGCGATAGTATTCGATTCGATTTATCGATAAGAGTTTCTTTATAAAGCTTATCGTACAAGCCTTTTCATTCTTTCTTATATATGTACTTCTCTGTAGAAAAATGATTGATTGTTGATACGCTTACGTGTGTTTATTAGTCTTTTCCTAAAGTTTTAGCGAATTTTATCTTCAGTCAAGAATCCTTGTGTGATTATCGCCCATTAAAATATTTTCCAAAAATTAATTACATCATCATATTCAATAAGGAAAGATTTGAAGTATATTTTAAAAATGGAATTATGTAATTTACTCGCTATAGATATTTTGACTTATTTTCAAATTTTATTTATAACTCGTATTTAGATTAAGAGGAATAAGGCCCGCTGTTGCTGTGGCTTGATCCATTGTTATTTTAATATCAACTTCAGATAGATGCGTAGGCAATCAGAAATTTGTTGACGATGAGGAGATGTCTTTCTATTAATGTATTCCACTTATCCAGTACAATTTCACATTTGTATTTATTTTTTCACCCTTTTTAGTCACGTAAAATGATGTTTTTAAATAGAATCGGAAAAATTCAATTATTTTTCAGTTGTGTATTTAAGAAAATACGGATATTAACTCTGAGACAACAATAGAAATTTATGCCTAAATTATGCAATTACATGCATCGAGCACAATGCTCTTCTGCAAATTTAAAAGCACACATACTGCCAAGATCAATTAGATATAAGGAATTAGTGTTCATGAAGCATCAGAAATTATGAATCTAAAACAATGTAAAGATTTAAAGTTAAATTTAAAGTTCTTGTTCCATTGTTATTACGACAAACTATATATTTCCGTTTTTTTTTTTTATAGAGAGGAAAATTAATCATTGAACGTTAACCATGCTGAACACAAAATCATTCCAATAGCTATATGTTTAAAAAATAGAAGTAATCTAGATGATAAAAAAATCTTAGAAAGTGAAACTGTAAGATTTCGAACTTTTCCTCATTGAACAAGATGTGATTAACAGGTTGTTGAAACAAAAGAAGAATCTTCGTAAAAGAGTTTTTTTTTGCTTATCCCTAGTCACGTGGTACAGGCCATGATAATCATGGTGGGTAGAAGTAGGCGACTGCTTCTACTATAAGTGTACCATATGTCTACACATGTACAAAGCAGTTCGATTGCATTTACAATGTGCCAGAGCCCCGGTTGGTTACTTGCACTTGCTGGTGGTTATGAATAATTGCCTTAACATATAGATCGATAGGGAAGTCTCATTACTTCAAGTGATTCAGTTCTAGATTAGGATAACCTCTCAACAGGATCCTCTTTAGGAGATCGATTTTGGCCATAGTTGGTGGTTAGATGTTTCTCGGTCCAGTTGGTCCATTCATTGAGATTTTCATGGAAAATAATTCAGTAGTTTTCCCTTGCCTCCACATCCATATGCCTTTGGCTAATGTAACTAGATTCATCGGCCTTTAAGCCGTTTCAAACTTAAAGGGCAAGTAAGTGAAATGGATCTGAACCTTTTCTCTGTTTTTGATTGAATGGTATAGCTTTGATCGAACAGATAGTGTTCTAGGACATTGTTGTCCATCCTCCGCACATGAAAGATGTCAGGAAGGGGTATTTCCTTTTCTAAGAGATGATAATCTTATATTAAGGCATTTCCATTTCTTATACAAATTTAGCAGGTATACTAGTATGTGAACTAGGCATTGATATGGCTCGGGTAAAATAATTAGTTCCAATCCTCTGACAAATCTCTTCCACAAAGAGCAGAACAATGTAGAGGATGAAAGGAAAAATGTGTGCGATGGTCAGGACGAATTTTCTGGCGGGACGGTGCGGAACCAAGTGATGGGAGACCAAATAACGCTCAGCGTGGTGCGGCCGTCACGGGCGAACGCTCTGGAATTGATTTTTCCTCTTTGGGGGGCAGACTGCACTGCATCCTTCTTTGCATGCTCATTCCCATCACGGATGTTTTGAGAGGGGCTGGGTTAGAAAATGGAATTTCCTCTTTGAAGGAGAATACTTCGCATCATTCACGCGTAGACTTATTATTCCACATATCTATTGCAGATATTTCTCCTTGGTAGAAAGACAGAAATGTGAAGAGTAAAGTTTTCTTTTCAGTGAAAACAGTATTAATTTTTTTCATCGCATTTCTCGTATCTTCTTTCACCCATCACTAATGTTTGCAATAGAGTAAGCGTGAATTGTAAGTTGTGAATTGACGTGTGCCTATTTGAAAGGCAACCATATCAATCTACTTACCATTAATACCAGAATGGTGGTATTTGCAAAGCAACCATGAGACGTGTAATAAGTTTTTTTTATTACATATAGGATATTTAGCTTGAAGGTTAGCCTACCTGTTGGGAATAATAAAACCTATATCGCTTAGAGAAGTTTTAAGATTCGTAATCTGAAATAGACCAGCGATTTACTTATATCGGACCATTTATTTGCTCCTTATATCTTAGATTAGCATTTTTTTTAAATTAGACTTTCTTCCGCGACTTTTAAACCTAATTAGGGACAGGATTTTTAAGATTAACTCCGAACTGAAGCCAAATATATTCTCGATTCTCAGACATCTTATTGGTTGAACAATTAACTTTAGGTGGAAGAGAGTGGACACACCATCGAATTTCGACAACCTCTTTAGGGATCGAATCCCCATTGGTCATTTTTACTTCTTCAATTGGTCCCCAATTCTTGCACAAGTTCAAGCCTCCACTGAGTACAAGTATCCAAACGCAGGTCTATTTAGCTTGTAAGTGCAAACGCTTTTTACATTTGTTGACATGTGCACGTACAGTAAAAGGCCCGTCACTAACTACCCACATGATTATTACGGCTGTATATATACTTGGAAAGTAAATTGTTGAAATCTCTAAATAAATCTCAGAGAGGTTAGGAGATGGTGATATACACAGACTTATTAGTTTCTGAGTTGGCACGAATAAAAATGGTAGGTAAAAATTCGAAAAGACATAGGAATTTTGAATAGAAACGTCTGATGATGAAACACGCTTCAGTTTATACAATACAATGGAATCAATCCGATAAATATATCAAACTCCCGTGGCCAAGATAATCAATAAGATGCGCTACAAGATTGTTATAGGCTTTATTATGATGGTTTTTATCAATTCTTTCTGCAATCTGGAAGAGTTCTCGAACTAAGACCGAACTGTTTTTGTAAATACTGTGGCAGTTCTCTGGATAGATACCATTTTGTTGAGGGCAATTTTAGAATCCTTCAAAAATCTTAACCTGGTCTTTTTACGTAAATGTGTGGAAATAATAATTATAATATAATTAAAATAAATAAAGCTTCCAAGGCTAAGTTTCTTATGCGAAACTTTTTTTTCAAGCTTGGGTCTTATCAGTCCTTCAACAGGAGTATCACATTAACAAATTAATGATAAATACAATTTTTATACAAATTATTATTTACATGTTTTTAATACTTGTGATATTAGAGAAATATATTACAATAATTGTGTATGTGAAAGGCAATTTTTGATGGGCTGATGGATGGATGGTACTTGTGGTTGAACGATATCTCGAGACTTCAAATATACTGAATCAATCAGAAAAACGTTAGCAGATAGCAATCCATGCGGCGGTAAAACAAGTTACCAAGTAGGAAACAATAGAGGGTGAGGCTTTACACCTTTATTATCATTCAAAGTTGATGCTATCCATTTGTTATTGTCGAATTTCCAATTTTATTTTGCGATATTTCATTTTCTACACAAATTCACATATTCATTTTACTATATTCAATATTGCTAATTCATGTGTAGGTTATTTCTGTCTCAGATATAAGTATATCGATAGAGTGCACTTAATTTCGTAGCAATGGCTTATGAATATTTAGTTTGCTATTGTTCTAATCATTATCTATCATTTTTATTTTCGGATGATAAATCGGCCTCTTAAATACATGAATTGAACAGTAAGTGAGCCCCTGTGATTTAAATCTAATAAATCTATTTCAAGGCTTCGACAGTAATTTTCCTTGAGTCATGAGAAGTTAGATCCGTACGAGCGATTGTTATTTTTTTAAGATCTGATAAATCCTGAATGATCTACACGTATATTGAAGCTATCAACGATCACAGTCAGCAAGCAATGCAGTAAGTATCTCGAGGAATTACGTAGATTTTTGAGAGTATCTGAAAATAAGAAAGAGAGAATGACGATTCAAATCAATAAGTGTTTATTCAGCTAACAAACTTTTCTTTATAAATGTTATAAAAGAAGCAATATATTACTTGTTAATGTAAAGTAAAGAAAGAACTGACTTCATATTTTAGAGAAGAGGTAGGGATAAGCCACACAAAGTACCAGCACGTTCTAGGCCACTGTCAACAAGCATATGGCTGAAAGCAGAGAGAAAGCACTTACAAACAGAGAGACCGCAAGATCTCTGTCAGAATATGGCCGAAAAACACGTACAAACAAAGAGAGAAGAGGGTTCTAGGCCACTGTCAGCATATGGCTAAACCAGAGAGAAGCACATACAAACAAAGAGAACAGCAAGGTCATCCGCAAACCCAGGAAAAGCAAACAAAGATACGTTGTCAACAAGGGCTATAACCCGATAGAAAGCACAGACAAACAAATAGAACAATGCGGTCTAGGCCAGTATAGAGCTGAAACCCAGGAAAAGCCCAGACGACAACAAAGATACGTTGTCAGCACAGAGCAGATCTAGAACAGTCCTGATACGCGAGAGGAACAATCGGTTTAATTGCCGACGGTGGGAATAAAGTGGCTTCTTCATTTCACGGCTGATAAGTCCAGTTGTCCTGGAAACCCAGCCGGGCGGAGGGCTTTAATTGGAAGAAAGAGTGTTGGAACCATTCTCACCAAAGTCATCATTTTAATTCAATTTTCTAACGATAATTGAAAAATAACGCGTAAGATATCAATAAGAGGTTTTGAAATAAGTCTTTATTTATCTAATTTCCCTTATTACTTCTCACTATAGCCCTAGAAGCATATGTCCTTAGTTCTCTTAAATGCCAATTTACTGTATTCAATAGCAAATGTCGTGTATATAAGAAATTCGGTGTAATACAATAGTTAGTAGTCTGGAGATCAAAATGGAGTAAGCCGCTGGTAGGTTTCACCACCGATAAGCCATCATGCACTCCCTCATTCAATTTTTATTCATTTCAGTTTAAGGTCTGTATAAATATATTTTATTATGTATTGAAAAAGTAGCTTTAAAATATTTTTTTTTAATTTTCAGCTATAGATAGTTCTAAAATTGTTGTTGTTGTTCGTGTCCGATGAAGAGCCTCAGATGTCTCCATGCATCTTTATCACAGCAGTAGCAATGTCCACTATCTTTTGCTCTTCGTTGGAAAATGGATGTCGTTGCCACGTTAGTCACCTTGGAAACGAACCAGAATTTGGTCAAATATTCCAAGGGTCCAGGGGGGCCGCAAGAAGGTGTGGTCGGACTTCTCCCCCTTCCCCCCCCCCCCCCCCCAGTTCTAAAATTGATTATGATATTTAATATTGTAAATATTTGCCAAAATTTGGCCTGATGATGAACTAGCGCTTGAAAGCTTATACTTTTATATTAATAAAAAAGCTTATTGCCACACACACAATCCCATTAAATTCATTATATAACCTTTTATAGTAGTCATTCAGAGGTATACCAAGGAGTTCACCATGAAGTGGTGTAGGGCTTATAGATAGATCTGATGGGATTCTTTGATTTTCTCCCTTTCAAAAATGGTATTGTAGATTAAAAAAGAGAGAGAAAGATAAGGATATTATGGGATATTATTATAGATCCCACTTATGGGATATTAATTTCGAATTATCTGCAGCTCAATAATTTCCCTATTAATATATTGGTTTGATTAATAAATATTACCGTATTCACAGCCACCTGAAAAAAAAAAATATGTTATTTACAATTAAATCTATTGGAACTTCAAAGTTGGTATTTATATCGTTTGGGTTTCCAATCACAGCAGGAGCTGAAGATATCACACACACACACAAAAGCCTTTATTAAGACACACAGGTCTTACAGAGGATTCTCCTTGGGGTTACAAAGACGGAGAAACCTATGAAAGTGGGAAATATACAAAGGGGTAAAAATGGAGAAAGATTATATACGCATGGTAAATATATACAGGAGCTGAAGATATCTAGAAACTCCACCAGTAGACACAGCGCTATATTATTTTAGCCGGAATCACACACGTACTTCATAAGATAAACCAATATTCATTTATTTCCTCAAATAAATTCACTTCTCAATAAAGAGGAAAATGCCTTATTTTTGGTCGTAATTATAAAAAATGTCAGTGGAAGCCGCGCGCAGGATTTCTGGTTGAGTGGAGAAAGGATCTAGAGCTCATTTATTTTGGTGCATCGAGGAAGTTGATTGTGAGAGATGGATATATCAATAATAATATTGCTTGTCTCGACTCAATATTGGTTTCTTGAATTCCATTATTTCGATAGGTAGTTATCTCCTTCTTAGGAACCACACTCCATGAATTTTACGAGAACCAAGCCACTATATAAATAACTTTGGAGAATGGATTATTTTGTTTTCATCAATTTTATTCATATTTATTATTATATATGTGACATGTATGAAAGATGAATCTAATTTACTTTGATTCCAATTGAAGGTATAACTGTGGAATATATGAATTTTTCTATTTATACTATTCTTGTACTTGATAAACACGTAAATTTTAATCAGCCTTTTTTTTTCAAAACTCGTATTTATATTTAAAAATAAAATAAATCTCCTTATCGTGCAACTGAAAGTTGCTGATGGCTTGCGCCATCTATAGGAATAAATCAACGAGAATTGTTGATATTTATTACGATAGATGACGCAAGCCATCAGCAACTTTCATTTGCACGATAAGGAGATTTATTTTTCATAATTTGTGCACCTTATCCCAGTACAATATCAAATTTGTACTATTATTTCGTATTTATATGTTTTATACTTATTTAGCTCAATGTATGGTGCTCGAAAAACATCTAAAGTTTTTGTATACCCGAGGGGCTGTTAGGTTCTTAGATAAAAATAATTTTATCTAATATCTATATATATAAAAATCAATGTTTGTATGTTTGTTTGTTTGTTTGTATGTCTGGTATACAAATTCGCAGTAGTTCACTAATTCAAACCAAAATTTCCATACATAGGTAAGAAAATACGGGGAAGACGATAGGCTATTTTAAAAATATTATAAATCAATTATTAAAACTATATATTCAAATTATTCTACTTAGCTCACGAACAGCGCCCTCTATCAAAGATTAGATGAAATTATGATGATGAAAACAAACATATAATGCTAATAACAAACATTTATAAAAAATAATCTTATATAAATATATATCACTCGGGTAGATATGCACACGGGTCAATCCCGGGGCGAAGCCCGGGTCACCTGTCTAGTATATTATAAATAACTAGCGGACGTACCCGGCTTCGCCCGAGGTTTTACCCGAGTAAAGGTTTGTCTAACGAACAATTCTCTATAAACTTATAAAAAAAGATATATTTTGATAATTTGAAACTCGTAAATTTGAATCTCTCGATAAAGTGAACATTTTTTCCCGGTCCCTGTGTGCCGTGTCATCCTGAATTTTGTCTTTCATAATTTTCTACATTACAAAATCATCGTTTTATCTAGTGAACATATTTTCCCGGTCCCTTGAAAAATACTCGATAAGTTGAATAAAATCATGGTCGTGAATCTCTCGATAAAGTGATTATTTTTTCCGGTCCCTGTGTGCCGTGTCATCCTGAATTTTGTCTTTCCTAATTTTCTACATTACAAAATCATCGTTTTAGCTAGTGAACATTTTTTCCCGGTCCCTTGAAAAATACTCAAATTATGTTAAACGATTATCGCATTTATATTTATGCGAATTTTATATTTAAACGATACTCATTATTTCTTTTGATATTTATATATCATATATCGTTTTGCACAATTATTTAAACTTTTTAAATTTAATTCATTGAATCGAAATTTAATTTTTAGTATCGCATTTATTTTTATTCGAATTTTATATTTAAACGATACTCATTATCTCGGTCTCAATGGTGGCGCTGCTTGCGAGTTAAGGCTACAAATCTTTAAATAACTCTAAGGATATTAAAGATATTCAAGAAATTATTTTTCGTAAACCTTTCCGGGGATATACCTAATAATATCCCAAAATTTCACGGCGATTGGATGTATGGTTTTTGAATCCATAGAGGATACACACACAGACACACAGACATTCATTTTTTATATATATATATAGATTTACAATACTCTCTCCCCTCTATGTGCGTGTACGTACGCGTGCGCGTGTGCGTGTCGTATTGTTTACTTATGCTTCTTTAGCAGGCTTTGGTATTTGATGTTTTGTCTTTTAAACGGAAGAGCTATGCTCGAAAATAATATTTGTGAAATTTCTACGATTACTGAAGTATTTTTCAGTAGTTTCAATAGACACTATCATCAGGAATAAACCTTCAAATACAGAATAAATAAGCAGAATGAATATACAATAGTTATAGCTTATATCTGATGGCTTGAATAGGTGAAATTGCTGAGAAAGTTCACTATTGAGATTAACTGAACTTTTCAAAATATTTTTCATATTCAGTTCACTAATTATAGCAATTTGTTTATTATTCTAAAAAAGGCAATGGTGATGAATAGTTCAAAAATGATCTAAATCTATTATATTATTTAAATGGGTTTGATTAATGTGTTTTAAAATGCAGAGAGATAGGAATTTCGATGACTAGCATTTCATCGATGGTTCCATTTTGTTCGATACGTGTCAACCAACAAAAGACATTATCTTGTCCGGAATGGATTCCAAGTCAATCTCCTCAAACAATGATAAAAAATATTAGTCTTCATGCAGTTGTCGATAGCCTAAAGAGGTTGTATTCTTGATAAAGAATAAATTTTAGAGAAATTTAAACCTATTACTCTATTGTGGTTAGCTTCAATTTCCCAAGCTGAAGTACGATGTCTATGTTGACAATTTATGTACTATGTAAAAATCCCCTCCAATGTACATGCCAGACTAACGCAGGGATGTTTGTTCCAGGACCAATCATTCTAAGAAACTCCTCGAATCTCTCTTCACTGCAACCCTGTGGATATCTTGTATATAGCAAATTGTGTTTTTTATCTATTTTAAAAATAAAGACTATACGTGAATGTTGTGTTATTATTTATTGGATACATGTGGGAGGCAAGAGTGGAATTTGATCAGCAGTAGCATTATATATATTGGTAAGTTTGTTTTACACTTCTTTCCTTTTATTTTTACAAAAATAAAATTATATTTTTCCAGAACCTGTTGAATTATTCCCGTTTTATTTACTCTTCTTATCTAATCAACACCTGTCTTTCTTTTATCTTCCTGGGAGAATCTAACCTTATTTGAACAATCTTGGTGGCGTGAAGCACCTTAGTACTTTGCTATAGTACATTGCGGTTGTCTGCTTGCTACATCCATTTTTGGGCTCGAAAATCATACATTTTGGTTAGTAGCCCGTAAAAACCTTCTCTTTCTTCACATTTTCTGTATGGGGTTTTGATTTCGGCTTGAGTTATGGACTCTTAGCTGTGCCTTCTGGGTATTCCATGGCTACCTTCTGGAGACTTTGACCTGTACGAATTATTGACAAAGTCCAAAGAATGTAACTAACACTAATTCCAAATAACTAACAGAGGATAGACACAT
>CP092863.1:191583315-191625307 GCA_030710605.1 Cordylochernes scorpioides | reverse complement strand
TAATAAAATTAAGTTTTACCAAGACTTCTAAAAATGCATTTAGAACTACAATTATAATTCCAAATTACAACCTCAATAAATATATAATTTTTACATGCAAAGTTCTTGTCATTTCAATGAAGATGAATCACACTTATTATTATTATTTTTAAATGATAGAAATATTATTATAATGTTAGGATACTTTTTATGAAGATATAAGATTGAAGAATACATGGAATGAAATACAAAGTAAGATATATGTGTTCCTGATATCTGAGACAAGAAAGAACTCTCCAGGAACGACTGTTGAAACAAGATTAAAGTATTTGGCCAACAATTAGCCAACACGTTCGGAGAAAGTAAAGTAAACACGTGGAGTTTCCAACTTGGGAGCCGTGTATTTCAGGAATTATATCTATCCTTTCTAAATGTAATAGAAGTCAACCTCCATTCCCAGCAATCTGGATAAATATAGGATACCTATTAGAATGGATTATATTTATTGCTTTTTCTTTTTTAATTAGAATTTAACGAATTTTTAATTGATACCAGAAAATTTAAAATTAATATTCTAATAAAGTGCGTTTGATTGGCTATTCTAGTTTATAATAATACTTGTATTGTATTGTAACTTGTATTTCCTTTAAATGGAATGATCTATTAAAAACCTATAACAAACTTTAGAAAGGCCTATTTTCCCTTAAATAAATATGTGTATTCATATGTGTGTGTGCCCTTCTAAATTCCTTCGACTAATTTAATTTCTATCGTATATATATTTCATATGTTTATCGAAAAGGCTGCTTTTAATGCAAAATCATTGTTTTTGTAAGGAAAATATAACCCTTAATATTATGAAATTTATTAACTAGCCTATTTAAATATTTTCCTATTAATTTTGAAACGGTATATATAATACATTTCAGGTTTCAAGTTTATAAAACGAAAAAAAAACATCATATATGAATTTGAGATTAGAAATTCAGTGATTTGAAATTAAACTCCTATATAAATACTAAACTATTTATAAGCACATTTAATTAAATTTTATATTTATTATATATATACACTTTAGAGAGAGAAATTTCTAAATAAAATATTAAAATTCAATTAAACTTTAGTTTTTACTCTTTTTATTTTTATATATCTCGCGCAGCAGTTTCACAGAAAATTTAATTAGAATTATAAAATTAATAACAGATTTATTGTCGCATACACGGAGTTAAAAAACACTAAAGTAAATTACTTCACACCCTAAAAAACAAACAAGGCTTTTAAAAAAATCACATTTAATTGTAATTAGAGAATTCTCTTTAAACCTAATAAATTTAAACTGTAATTTTTAAAAGGAAATAAATTGGTTTGGCTTCATCTTAAATCACTTCGTCTGCTTGAAGCCTATTGGCTTCCTGGATTATATTTCAAACGGCCAGTTTATTGATGACCTTTTATATTTGCATCAACATTTTTTCTTCTTGGTTCCACTGACTGACTCATTAATAGGAGACTTCTTCATCCAAGGGTGGCTCAAGATTTATTTTCTAGGCCGCTCCAATGGATTTTAAAGTAACTTTAGGCCTGGATTTTTTTTCTTTCTTGTCCATTGATCTTCCAAACCATTACCTCAGGGAAGGTCTGATAATGTATTCTCTAATCGCTGCCTCTCTCTACATCCCCGGGTAGTGAGATTTACCCAGGATTGGTGGGTGGGTGGGATATTCATTTTTATCTAATTTAGAATCTTTTAGGGAACATTAGAAAATTCTTTAAGGTTTTTTTTATCTTGAATTTTTTTAATAAAGACTTTGCTTTTTTTGGTTTAAGATTAGGGGTATACTTTATATATATTGATAACAATTCAAATAGAATTTTTAATTTATACATAATGTTCATATATTCTTTTGAAATTGATTGAATATTTGAGTTGAATAAATGATTCATCATCTCATTAGAAGCATTATTTTCATGAATTTTATTAAAGGTACGTTCTAGAAAAATAATATCAAATTTTCTCTCCAGTCCAATTCACACAGAAAAAAACTATTTAGACATTTTCAAAAATATATATTTTTAAAAATGCGATAAAACAAAGTACACTTATCGATTTTTTGCAAGTTATATATATATTCAAAATCGAATATGAAGAAGTACTTTTACCATTCGAAAATCACACTTAATTGTATTCAGAGATTTATTTTGAAACTAAAAATTTAACTTAATTATCAAAAGGATATAAATTGATTTGGCTTTATCTTAACTCACTTGTTGTTCTTGGACTTTTGCTATTTATATATTAAGAAGATTATTCAAAAAATTTCAAAAATAGGTTATAGAGATGTGTATGATATTAAGTCAGCATAAATGAAGCAGGTTTGAAGATTCGCAGAGATATCCGCGTGTGATGTCGTTATTTAAAAGACATCAATTTGTGTCCAGAACCAATTTGAGGTAACTTCGCCCGTGCTTCCTGCTTCCACTCAATTTCCTCCAATTCTGTCTATTCTTCTAGCCAGTCGTCACCTTGTTTGGGTCTCCTCATCCTTCCTCTTTTATACAAAGCGCTTTTAGTTTTGTGGTGTCTAGGTCATTTTCAAACCTCTTTGATATTTGTATCTTTATCTCCACAGAATTTGATTCTGTGTATATTTTCAATAGATTTCGGGGTCTTTTTCTATCTAGCAGTCTTTGTGTCTAGCTTCTTTCAAAAGATCTTGTTTTAGGCCCAGCTCATTTTACAGGCTCTTATTTTAGGAATAATTTTTAATTGACTTTTCGGCTCTGTGTCTATTTCTATCTCGCGGTCTTTGCTCTGGATCTACATGTTTTGTTCTAGGTCCTTAATTTATACAGTCCTTGTTAGATAGATGTATAGATTCTTATACACTTTGAGGCTCTATTACAATCCAATTCTATACGTTTTCTAGGTTTGACCATTCAAATAAATGCAAATTATAATTAAATAATTGAATGCAAATTCTGAAAATATGCAGAATTTTAAATACCAATTGGAAACGAGATATGGAGAGAAGTTTATAATTGTCGACATATAACTTAACCATCTTATTTCCCATTTAATTATTTGATTTAATCAGCAATTAAAATTTTAGGTTTTTAAATCTACTATTAAATGATATTGTAATCATGCCTTCTAATTATTATTTTTATCTACACTCAATCAAATTAGGGTATCAAGCCTGTAGAGCTTCATAATGATTGGGTGAAATAGAATGCGTCTACCTTTGTCAATAAGACTGGGAGCACTACTCAGTGGCAAGCCGACTTAGCTCCAATATGAAATGGCCCCTCTGGCATGAAGAACAGACGCCATGTGAAGCCACTCCTAACATGGAGTACAAAGTCGCTCATACTGTATCCTCGGATAAAGAGCCCTTACAGGGTACTATCAGCCAGGACAGCTGAGTCCAGGTTTTTTAGCGAGCTTGTTAATGCTCCCTCTCCTCCTTTTTTATCCTGACTTGGGAAGGAAAATGCAGAGTTTCTATTAATCATGCATTGATATCTTAGAGAAAAAAATCACACGCAGTAAATATAAATAACATACATAATTTAATAAATCAACAAGTATTCCAGGGTCAAGTTTATATTACTATTTATATTTCTCAAGATTTCGACTAACATACATTAGAATTCTCAATATTATAAAAATAGACAGGCCTTCATCACCTTGCATCGATTATCATCTGTATTCATTAGAAAAATTCAAAGAGTCGTTTCTTTACTACGAACTCATCATTGAAAGACAATTTTACATTCTAAAAGAATTAAAGGATATCTTGAACAGAATTTAAAATATTTAGAATGATGAACTATATTAAAATATTTAAAATGTCCGAAGTCTAAAAAGTTTAGTTCAAAAATTACTTTCAAAATATGACTTCAGTTTAATAAAACTCTTTCAAATTATATATTTAAAGAGTGAATATATTTTCTTTCATACAAAATTTCAAGGAATATCTTTGCGTAAAAAATGACCAGTTGAAACTTTTTCATTTCGACTTTCCACAGAATAGCCATGTTATATGGTAACTATATAGCTGAGGATATTTAAATACAGACGAAACTAATTCGAACTAAGTCACGTGAGCTTAGGTAACTCGCACGCAAGTCTGACGTCAACTGTAGATTGATATTTTGACAATTTAGAAATCATATATTCTCGCCGTGTTCCCTGCTAAAATTACTGCGATATTACTCGGGGTTAGTTTCTTCACGTTTTCCCAACACCATATTTCATGTACCAAACAATTTATCAAGGTTCTCCTGACGATTCAAAATTGCGTTACTCTTTTGAAAAAATGTTAATATTAATTTTTGATGATATTCAACACCCACCAATATTTAAAGGTATTAATCTTGATAAAAATTTGGATTATTCAAACATCAGCTTTATAATATATATATAAAGCCAATTAGTGAATTAATATTATATCTTTATACATATTTTATCTGACATTCTATAAAATATTTATTACCACTTTCTATTTAAAAAAAAGGGGGCATCTTCTTGTCGGGAAACTGAAAGTTGCTGATGGCTTGGGTCATTTTTTTATATTTTTATTTATGAACCTTATCTCAGTACAATATCACATTTGTACTATTTTTTCACATTTTCTATTTGTTCTAATATTAATATAAATATGAGAATATTTGAAAATGGAAGATAAAATGAGTAGTTGTGACAAATAGCATATGTATAAATTGCAATTTATGAACATTTTATATATGGTATATATAATCGAAATCATGTATTATTTTAAAAAAGATGTTTCACCTATGGTTTTAAATTCTGCACAAGAAATAACTTCTTTACCAGACTATAAAAAGACGAAGACACCCCTGTACCTATAGGGACCAAAGCCCTATTCAAAATTTCTTGAAATTGTAGATACTACGGCCAGTAAATCTTTTTATCATCTCGACGTTTCGACAAAATTCTTTTGTACTCGTCAGGAGCAAATAAAAATTAAAGCATTTGGCAAGGCGTTAAAAATGTTCCTAAATAATTTTTACGCTTTGCCAAATGCTTTAATTTTTTAATTATTTTTTTGCTCCTGACGACGACAAAAGATTTTTGTTGAAACGTCGATGATAAAAACATTTACTGGCCTTATAATCTTCAATTTAGAGAATTAGGAATGCCAGCCAGACAGCCTCTATCTTCATGGTATTCAATATTATACATGTTGTATTTCGTCTGCGGAGCCAGTGGCCTGATGAAGCACGACCGCGTGAAAGCTTGCCTCCCAATTTCTAAATAAAGAAACTCTGCAAATATTTTTATATTTATTTAATTCAATTCTGTCTTACACGTCACAAAGCTGGTGTTTCAGCACATTCTTTCATATTTTACATATCAATCATCCTCAAAATTATTATATCTCTAAAATATAAACAATTTCGATATTCCACATGAAATTGACAATGAAAGTTCAGTTATATTGGTAAATTTCACCAATTCTTAAATATATTATCAGTCAATTTATGATAACAAAGCAACTTATTTAGATATACGTGTCTTTCACTTTGCTTGATAAATAATATCCCCTTAAAACGTTTAATGTATAATTTCTAAAAAAACTTGGTGTTATTATGAATTATTCAGTGAAATAATATAACTACGTTATAAATTCTTGTTCAAATAGGAGTAATAAATACTCGTAAAAAGAATGAAATCCTAGTCTTCTTAAAAATAAGAAAATGTGAAGTGAACTAGAATTTCAGAAGAAAGAATAAATTAACCAAGATTCCTTAAATCTAGTTAGGCAGATAAAAGAAAGCTAATAGTTCTTTAAAAGGAAGAATAAATGTGAATTTATATTCGTAACGATGTCGCGTTGTTTAGCTTCTGTCATTGGCTCCGGGCGATAAATGGAATCTTTTTAATTGAATCTCAATTCACCAGGGAGCTACCGACGTATTTAAAAGCTTTTAATGTTTTTGGTTTCTTTCCTAAAGCACACGAATTTGGTTTGTTAAGTCTCCTAGATAATACAGATATGCTGAAAAAATGATTTTAATAAAGAACTAGCCGAATGACCCGGGCAACGCCCGGGTTTTACCCGATTAAATGCTTTTATTCAAATACTATTCGTTACAATTATAAATTGGCGCCGTGGATGTCATTCTTGAATAATATATAAATGAGTTTTAAAAATTGTAAAAAAAAATGCATCGGCCGGAAATCGAACCCGGGCCGCAAGCGTGGCAGGCGAGCATTTTACCACTGAACCATCGATGCTTATGAGAAATGGCCATATTTGGGTATTTATTCCATTCACAAAAGCACAAACGGTGACAGAATTAAGAATTGATAGATGACTCTGATACTTGTATATTTAAATGAACAAATTTTCTTTATTATATAGATAATTCCAATATATAATATGATAATTTTATAAAAATAATGATGGTCATCTCCCGTCTAAATAGATTCTAAAACTAAGCACCTTCCATTGGCCGTCTTCGTACACTAGTGGATTCTATCAGTGGCACAGTTACATCATCTAGGCAAACTGAGAAGCGTCCACCTAGAGACCATGGTTTCGTGCTTTGTCAACGACCTGAATCTGCCACACTGTTGGAAGGGTCAATAGATTGCCTTCAGTTTTATCGTCTATATTGACGAAAGATGCTACCTCTATTTTTACAGATTCATTTCTTCCCGGAAAATGTCCATATATATGAAATAAAAACAAATTAGGCATATCCTGACCACAATAATCAACTATCCTTACTTATTTTTATATTTTAAAGTTATTTTCACATATATATGTATGAAAAACAATAGAAAAAAATAAAAGATAAGTGGGTCAGGTGTTGATATTAAAAATAAAGAAGGCATCTCCTGACCACAAGCACATGTGCTTTTTTAGATGGCAGAGCGCCATCTAGTGGAGTAAAAATAAACTAAACGTAAAAATCTCGGAGTAAGCTAAATAAACGTTTAGTTTATTTTTACTCCACTAGATGGCGCTCTGCCTTCTAAAAAGCACATGTGCTTGTGGTCAGGAGATGCCTTCTTTATTTTTAATATATATGTATAATAGCCCTATATTATGATGCTGGGATTTTCTGCATGGAACTCCTGCAATAACCTCTCGAAAACAACGAATAGTGTAGAGTTGATACGTCTCTATGTTATTATAGGTGCAATTTAATGGTCACATGTGGTATTAAATATCCCCAAATATGAACTGTGAAGTTACATTGCCTTTTTGAAATTTACAATGAATACAGACAATGCCACGGAATTTTATAATAATGGCGCGCAGAAATCTTTACCTCAGGGCTCGCAATCACAAGTACACAAAAATAATCAGTACTGAAAGGAAGAAATTCTCCTAAATATTATCGCGAAGAAAATAATTGAAAAGGCTTCCGAATTACTTTAAATATTTATTTAATTAGTGGGGCTCGGTGGAAGGCTGGTTAAACCGTTTGGTTTTCGACCATAACGACCCGGGTTCGATTCCCGCATTGGACACTTTTTTTCTGTTAAAAAAAAATGCTCCAATGGCCCCCGATTCTTGGAAAAGTCCAACTCCACCAGCGAGTGCAAGTAACCAAACGGGGCTCTGGCACATTTGTAAGTGCAAGGTCGAACTGCTTTTCACATGAGTAGCCATGTGGTGCGCTTACAGTAAAAGAAGTCGCTAACTACCCATCATGATTATCATGGCTTTGAGATAAGAAAGAAGATTTATTTAGTTATATGAAATATTTTGAAAATATAAAATAAAAGTTACTATGTACATGAGCCAAATCGACCCAGCAGTTAGAACAAGAGGGGAGAACTGAGTTTTTTCCTCCTTCCACGTGACGTCACTGTTTTCCCCGACCGGTCCGTCCAGTCTGAATAAGAGGGAATACCAGGAACTCTGCCCTCCTGACAATATTCACATATATGCCGCGCAGTCCGAGTTTATGGATCATGTTGCTCCCACAATAACAATTATTATTTTAAGGTAATATTATTTCAGGTTTATGGTTTGGTAGCCCTCTTTGAGGGTTTCTTTAACCAGGGTGGAGAGAGAAAGCGGATTCTAATAAATATAATAAAAAACAAATCTTTATAAAGATGACATAAAATCATATAAGTGATTATATTATAAAGATAATTAGGAAAATTTGGTGAGAATAGATTTGTTGACATTCATCAAGCAAAGCCCGACACAAGACGGTTCATACGCCAAATATTTTATATTCCTGCAATTGGTATGATGATGGATAAATTTTATTTATTAATATATTTATAACGAAATACACGCTATATCTTATGAGGATATTTGCGTGTATAAATGTTCAAACTATTACCAACACAGTTTCAAAATATATATATATTATATAATCTAAAATTCAAATATTTCTATATTAAAAAAAATATATATTTTCATTCATTGATATTTTTACTTTTGTTATCATCGTTTTTAGAAAGACTTTCAGTTTAGTTATATAGTTTTGTTGTAAATATGCGTAGTTAATATATCTATCCTAATAAATCACTAATATAGGATTAATTTTATAAATTCTATAAAATGTGAAAATAACTAATGTGTAATCTTTCCTCAAATCATTGAAAATAAAGGCTACTTGACGGTAAATAATTATCTTTTTTTATCACGACTGCACCTCAACCCTTTATCTTATCGATCCTTTGTCTTATCAAGCCTTATCTAACAACAACAATAAAATATTCATAATATATATATACAAATTATTTCTATAATTAGAAAAAGAGTGAAATATTATTTATATTTACATCTTAGAACAATATTTATACAAGAAAGAAGGTTCATCTACATATTATATATATTTTTTTATAGTTTATGATCAATCAATAATACTATATATATTGTAATAATTAACCACTAAATCAATGATAGAAATATAAATGCCAATATTCTATAAATGAATCCATAAGAACAAATCTAAAAGATCCATGGTTGTACAAATCTTAAGGTACCGTGATGCGCACATAGGCCATGACAATCATAGTTAATAGTTAGCGGCTCACATGTAGAAGGCAGTTATACTTCTGCATTTACCAGATATAGCAGAGAGACCTTTTGGTTACATACACTCAATGATAGGGTTGAACATTTAATAAGAATCGTAACTCCGCCTTTTCCGGTCCCAAGCCCGGATGAAAAAGGAGGAGCAGTAACAAGCTCGCTAAAAAACCTGGGTTCAGCTGGCCCGGCTGATAGTACCCTGTAAGGGCTCCTAATCCAGGGATACAGGATGAGCAGTGTTTGTACTCCATGTTAGGAGCGACTGCACATGGTGTCTGTTCCTCATGTCAGAGGCGGCCATTTCTTTTGGAGCTAAGTCGGTCTGCCACTGAGAAGTGCTCCCAGTCTTAATGACAAAAGCAGACGCATTCTACTTCACCCAGTCATGATCTCAAGCTTTACAAGATTGATACCCTAATATGATTGAGTGGAGATAAGAAAGAAGAAGAAGAAGATAAGAATCGTAGGCCGTTGAAGCAATTTTTCATCATAAAAAATTACTGAATGCAGGATTCGATCCGGGGACGTAATTGTCGAGAATCAACAGTTATCGTTCACTCACACTTCAAAGAACCATAAAAATTGATGATAATGTTATATTAAAAATCAAATTTTAGGTTGTTGGTGACCTCGATAAAGTAATTTTATTGAAGGATTAATGTTTAAGTGCGACAAATTATGGAGAATCTAACTTTATCGAACAAATATTTAGGTGTTGATCAATAGGGATTTGTGAGCTGCTAATGGACCATAGAAACGAACATAAATAGTGAGGCCATTTTTTTTTCTTTATTTTAATTTTACTTCGATTTATCTATAAATATTTAAACAAATATTTATTCATAGAAGCATAGGGCGCCTCTCCCGTCAAAATAAACGTCAAAACCTGACGCCATCTATTGACCGTCGCCGCAAACTAGAGGCCTCGGGTCGATGACAAATCCACAACACCAGATTTGGCAAATGCTTTGCCACGGCTTTGCCAAAGCTGGTGTTGTGGCTTTGTCAACGACCCGAGCCTGCAAGTTTGCGGCGACGGTCAATAGATGGCGTCAGATTTCGACGTTTATTTTGAAGGGAGGTGCGCCCTATGCTTCTATGAATCAATTTCCTTCCGGCAAATATTCCCACTATTTATTGTTTTCTCTTAATTTCAAGCTGGAGAATATTTGATGTAGTTATATCTATATATACATATTAGATGTAAATAACTTCTATATATTGATATATGGCATAATATTGTACATATTCTTTTGTTTATAATCAAAAGGGAGAGACGTGGAATAATATCTATCGGGGCAAAATTGAGATAAAAAAGATAATGCATTGATGAAATTGCTTGAGACAATTTTTGAGTGAAGTGGAATATTGTTTTAACAATAAGTGCGATTTGATTGTTTGACCACGGTTTGTGGAAGTACGGGGTCAAAGAGGTTGCATAGAGACTCCTTATATAGAGATATTATGAATTGATAGACGTCTCTAGCTTCTTTCACATGTCCATCTCTATCAGTGAGCGTGATGAACCAAAGGGATCTATAGAGCCTTGTATTTGCGAATGTTTATCATCTACATGTACTGATAAGTTAAAACTTAAAACATACACCTTTGAGCGATAATTATCATAGCCTTTGTTCTCTTGCTAAGTAATTACAGTTCATGACATATTTATATATATATTCATACTAGCATCTAGAACAATAACTAACGGTATAAATTCAAGTTGAACTTCGGAAGATATAAAAGTGGAGTATAAACCGTAGATATTGTCAGCCAAGACCATGGATCCAATCCCGTGTAGTGTGAATCTTTTATTCAAAGATATTCTCCAATGGCTCACAATTCTGGTGAAATAGAAACTCTAACAGTGAGATCAAGTGACCGAACGTATTTATAACACTTGAAGCTCAAAAGTTGAAATGCCTTCTCCATTTATATACATGTGATTCACTTTCAGTAAAAGCAGTCGCTAATTTTCCAGCGTAATTATAATGACATGAGCTATCTGTACTTTACATGAGTAAAAAGTGAAAGCTATTTAATTCTCTCTAAAGCAATATATATTGAATGCAAAAATTTTCCTATAGGAGGGAAACTTTCTTTCTATCTCAAGATTATATTTCTATCTCTTAAAATTATAAAATTATACATTGTTTAAGCGCTTTGTGTTTGATTGATACATGTATATATATCTTGCCAAAACATTACAAATAATACTTTTGAAATCAACACTTAGGATTTTAATTTCAATGCTTAATACCTATTTTGGATAAATTGAAGAAATAAAACTAATATTGTCTAACTGAATAGATTTAAGAGGTTATTGAGAAAAAAAGCCTAATATACATAATGCGTTAGGCAATACATGAGTTACCTTCGTAATGAATCAAATAAAAAAGTTTTGTTAGATTAGGAATTATTTACGAAATTCCGTGTATTTCAAATAAAAAGACACTTTTATTCTAACTTTTCTTTCTCTTACCCTTTAACAATTCTAAATCATAATTAGAAAAAAATATTTATTTGAAATTATAAAAGGAGCAAATATTAGATATTTTATAGAAAATGACGAAATGTATTTTGGTTCCAGTATAAAGTCGAGTCCATATGACACTGATTATGTGAAGACTGATTCATCAATCCGGAATCAATATTTCGTCAGGTGTCCGGTCCACTGGACTGTGAGACGGACCTTTATTGGACTTTGGGGACGTCACAGAGATATAATCCCCCTGATGACAATCTGTTTAGATATGTTCTGACAACATCCCCCCCCCCATATATATATATATATCTTATATAAAAGAAAAGAGATGAGTTTTCTTGCTTGAATTTTAGATCATGTTGAAGATTATGGTATGGAAATGCAGTCGTGGTTAAAAATCTTGAAAGAATAATAATAAGAATAGTTTTGATCAGATATTGCTTTAATTGAACTTATGAGATATATTAAAACATAATAAAAGTAAAAGTACTGCCTGGCTTAAGGCGAGTAGAATAAGGAAAACAAAAGATTATTTACATAATATACAAAATATTTGAGCCGGCCAACGGGGAAGAACAACAACGAGTTTTTATAGGGGAAGCATGACCTCTGGCGGTCGATTTAACAATATTTGAATCTATGTGATATATATTTGATAAACATATTTTTATATAACATATATATATATACACTTCAATATTGACATTTCTCAAATAATTCCTAGACTATTATAATATGTGTCATCACTGGTAACATTTATTTCTTGCTACACTCTAACGAACAATCCTAATAAAAATATGTATTTTGCCCGTACATTGAAGATATATAAGGAATATATAGGGATATATGCACTTTCAAACTTGTGTGCAAATATTTTGCACAAAAATATAATATATTTTCTATCATATATTTTGCAATTAGAACTGCCTCGATCACCAGTGATCAACTTTTTCATAGGCTTTTTCTTTTTTTTTTACTCTTAATGATTTTTCAATACTGTCTTATTGCCATATGAAAATTAACCAATTTTTTCGTTTGAAAATGAAAAGTACCAAATAAATTGTCACAATATAAAACAGTATATATTGGAATAATAAGGGATACCTATTTTGATTTAATATTAGAAATATCTGGTATAAAATAAGTTTTTAAAAACAAGAGTAAAGGTACACACAACAAACATAATTAGGAATATATTAATGCATAAAATACCTATTCTAATAGAAAGAGAAAACGTAATGATTTCCATGATTGAAACTTATCTTCTAAATATATCTTAATGAATGTTTAGATGTTGTTACGGAAAGATTATCATTATCAGTTAAAATTTTAAGTATTTGTATAGATACTAGCCGAATGACCCGGGCAACGCCCGGGGTTTTCCCGATTAAATGCTTTTATTCAAATACTATTCATACAATTATAAATTGGCGCCGTGGATGTCATTCTTGTATAATATATAAATGAGTTTTAAAAATTGTAAAAAAAAAAAAATGCATCGGGCGGGAATCGAACCCGGGCCGCCCGCGTGGCAGGCGAGCATTTTACCACTGAACTACCGATGCTTATAAGAAATGGCCATATTTGGGTATTTATTCCATTCACACAAGCAAAAAAACGGTGACAGAATTAAGAATTGATTGATGACTCTGATACTTGTATATTTTAATTATGGTATGAATTGACAATAGCCATTTATTAATGATTATTTGTGAAAATCCTTCTACGAAATTCATACATATTTATCCATATTTATAATCAAGCTTCATTGCCATTGCAAGTGTAATAGGTGTTGACGTCAACTGTCTTGTTCAATAATATAAATGCACAAAAATGTCTGGTAAACGTATGGAAGAAAGTCAATAGGGTAAGTTGAACCTACCTTCCACTCAATGAGGCTTCTGCTGAGATATGGAAATTCGGGAAATCTCTAAAGATTTCGTTTTTTTGATGTTTTTATCAAATTTTATTTCGTCCATTGTTCGTCTCATCTTTAAACTATTTTATGAATATAGAAATATTTCGCTGTAAAATGTTTTTGTTTATATTATCCTTTATGTATATGCTATATTGAATTTCGAATAGATATATATCCAACAAAATTCAAAGTGAATGCTTATACAAATTGATGATTAGAATACTTTTTAAGCCTTTTTATTATTAGAATATTAATAACATTTATCATTAAAATTTAAATATATTTGTGCCACTGGTTTAGTGATTGTAATTCTAAATATATATTGGACTTTTGATGATATGTATGTAAATAATCTGTTTCTCGTATAATTTATTGCTCTAAAATGTAAATTTGAATAACTTTCACTCTCTCTCTCTAAAACTATAAATAATTTGTATATATATATATTTAAAAACTATGTACATAAAATAGTTTAAACATTTACATGCAAATATCCACATAGGATATAGCGTTTGTTTTGTAATAAATAAAATAAAAAAAAAAATTAAATAAGTTCGAATTCCATTTTTTAATACTAAATAATTGTTTTTTCAACCTAATATTATTTACTTGAATGTATGGAATAATGTATTAAAAATTTGATAATCAGTCTAGGCTATAATATTAGAATGGTATGGTGGAATAAACTGGTAAAACCTCTGAGAAGGTTAACCACTGATGAGATAAGCTCTATCAATATTTTCGGTCGCAGTAATTAGAGTTAGAAGTTTGGTTCAATTGAAAAATCATAAAATGCGCTCAAAATATAATTTCAATTCATATATTTATATAATAAGGTCTTCTAAAAATTAATATGAATATTTTATATTTTAAATATTTAAATATAAATTCTGATTCACTAATTTATGAATATTTTCAATGTAGTTTTCAAATGTAAATTTTGGTTCCATAAATATAATTATTATGTAGAGAAAGATATTGCAGTTCTATTTTAATATAATGTTTGGCCTTTTACATAGCTTTTTCTTATTCAATAACTATTATTATATTTTAAGAAAAAGGCATCTCCTTATCGTGCAACTGAAAGTTGCTAATGGCTTGCGCCATCTATCGGAATAAATATCAACTATTCTCGTTGATTTTTAAGTATTCCAGAATTGGCCAAATACCCATTCTTGATTAATCAAGAAAAGCTAACTACGGATGCGTTTCGGGCTGTTGGCCCTCATCAGCGTGGTGCAAGCTGTACCTCAACGACCAAAAAATGGGTCATTAAGGCATCCCGAAAAACCATGAAACCATTAAGACCAGAATTGCGTGAGAACGCTACTATTATAGCTATTATTATATTTATTATATTTGAAATAGTATAATTCATAGTATTCAAAGTTATTCAAATATTATATCCTCAATGGCATGTGGGATTTAGGAAGTAGGTGACAAAAGATGATAGTCTTTTATTGAGTTTGACTTATATACACGTATGATGATGATAAATAAATAACAAGTCAATGACAACAATACTCTGTTGTTAATACACAATAATAAGGTTGTCTAAAAAGTTCGTAAACACTTGAAAAAAAAATTGAAATACCAATATTATTCACCTTTATGTATAATGTATTTGTATTATGTATAAAGTAATTGCCACACATTATGTATCATTATATTCAGAAAATATGCATATATTTATAAATATTTTTATTATTTCGATATTTCGAGGGGCAACTCGCCTCTCTTTATCGTGGATGTTTGTGTTTCTCACTGAAACACGTATTTTTATATATTCGCCGTAATAATATTATTCGCCTAGTAATAAGAAAAACAGGAACTTTTGGGACAATCTTATATATAGAGAGAATATTTATTTCGACGCGTTATATATAGTTTAAATTTCTTTAAACAGATAGCGCGTTACTCCAAAAAATGTATAGAACATTGTGTTTATTTTTCAAGCAGGAGGTTTATATTATACAATAAAGTACATAAAATATGGAAATAAAATGAGAAACCTCAATATAAATATTAATATGGTCATGAATGGAATATAATAGAATTAAGGCGAGTCATCTGCTAAAAATAAAGCATCTAAGAGAATTATTAATGGAATTGTGTGAAAGGGCATAACTTTGTGCTAATGTTTGTTTAGGAAAACACCTTGTAATTACTAAATTGAATAATTTTCTTTACATATCTCACATCTCAATATTGATCATTACTTTAATATTCTATGCAAATATTGACCTATATAATGTATTCTCTTATAAAATATTAATAATTCATATTTCTCACAGAATTGTTCTTTTTTTACGTATATATTAGGTGTTCAAATTTTCAAATTTCTTATATTTGAATAAATATTAAATAGAAATATTTGATAGAATTATTGTGTAACGCTTATATATTACGTCTTTTATTAGTTCAAAATGTTTTTTTTACACATATAAATATACTGGCAATGCGCTTCTTTTAAATATCATCAAATATTATCTCTATTAGCGCATTGCCAGTACATTTATATGTGTAAAATATTACCGATAGACGGCAATTAAATTTAATTTAAAATCTTTTGTAAATATATTTTGACATTACTTCAAATAAGCTCAGATTTTTCTGTTATGATAAATTCGGTATTATATATGTGTTAATTCAAAAATCTTTCGTAATTACTCTCCTTGTTACAAATAAATTGGGTAAATAGCCTATTATTTTCCAGCTCTTTGTTGTAAAGTTCATTTATAAATATTTATAGCTTTTGTGTTATACTGAGCATGAATCAACGTAATATTTACAACAAAATAGGTTTTATAACACCTATAATTTCAATGAATGTTATGTAGTGAACGGATACGTCATTATTTGATGAGATTTGGCTTGCTCTTTTGGGCTTGTTAAAATCCTTTTTTTAAATGTTATAATTTGTATAATACTCACGCATAGCATAGAAAATATAATAATAATATTGTAGCAAAGTATTTTATATATTTTATATGCAGTTTATTAATTTTTTTATATTTATATTATTTATATTTTGCTACTCTGGAAACGTCCCTCATTTCTTCTCTTGAATTTTATAAATTTTAGTTGCTTCTTTTACCTTGAATAAATTGCTGTGTCATCCTGAAGTTTGTCTTTTCTAATTTTCTACGTTATAATATCAATATTGCACAAATTTTAGGTAAAATATATTTTATACTATCCTATCTTAGATAATAAAAGGCATATATTGGATTTAATAAAATATTTATTTTGCCAATATTTCGGCTGGCTGAACGCCAACCTTTATCGAGGCATTACATTTTTATATACACAAACTCAGCGCCGCATAGTGTTATAATATCACAGTTGAGTTTGTGTATACAAAAATGTAATGCCTCGATAAAGGTTGGCGTTCAGCCAGCCGAAATATTGGCAAAATAAATATTTTATCAAATCCAATATATGCCTTTTATTATCTAATGAATTAAGTATGGATTCCTCTATTTTCAAAACTATCCTATCTATTCATAAATTGGCATTATCGGTAAATATAATTATTTTTATTCAATATAATATATATACCTTTTTATTATCTTCCCATCTTCGCATTTATTATTTTCTCAGATTTATTGAGGTGAAATCAGCAGGTTTACAGGGATACATTTCCTTTTTGAATTTTTTTAATTTAGATCTCTAGCTTTCGGGGCATGGAAGCCCTTCTACAGGAGAATATACGAAGGGACTTCATTCCTGAAAGCTTAATTTCTGATTTTAAAATTTTCAAAATAGAAACGTATTCCTTAAAAACCTGTTGATTTCATCCCAATATTGATATAAAAGCGATTATTTATTGAATTCACAGTAATTTTTAGTAATATGCAGGGTTAAATTTGAAGATAGTGATTGGCAACTTGTCTGTACATCAGTTTTTTTTATATTTAGGATTCCTTTCTGTTTTCGTTCACATTTCGTAAATGTTTTATCAGGTTTTATCACAGTAATTGTTAGTGATATGCAGGGTTAAATTTGAAGATAGTGATTGGCAACTTGCCTGTACATCAGTTTTCTTATATTCAGGATGCCTTTCTGTTTTCGCTTTCATTTCGTAAATGTTTTATCAGGTTTTATCACAGTATTTTTTAGTAATATGCAGGGTTAATTTTAAAGATGGTGATTGGCAATTTGCCTGTACATCAGTTTTTCTTATATTCAGGATGCCTTTCTGTTTCGCTTCCATTTCGTAAATGTTTTATCACTTAGGGACATGCCCTAATCACAGTATCAATATACAACAACAACAACAAAAGCCTTTATTTAGGGCCTCTCGCCCTATACAGGATTCGCCAGTTCACAAGGGATCGGGAGAACACTGTGAGGCCTTTTTCCGGGATATAGTCTTGTGGAATCCAAATATCGCCATCGCTATATACCTATTTTTTGATATTTCATTAACCAGTGCCGGAACTGAAGGACAAAGTTGCCCCGTTTTATAATTCAGTTTTCGTCTTTCCTCAGACAGAGCAGCACAGTCAAATAGGTAGTGCAACATCTCCGTTGTTATTCCTGATCCACAGAAAGTGCATTTCAGGTCTTCACGCCTCAATAAAATCAAATGGTGTTCTCTGAAAAAAATTGAAAGGGTTCTAAATTGTGCAATTAATCTGATAATAGGAAAAGGGAGTTCACTTAAGAAGTATTATTCGGTGGTAAACGTTGTATATATGTCTCTATAGTGGGAATATAACTTTGATTGGGTTATTCTTGTTAAGTCGTTTTGTATTGTTTGGTCTATCGCAGTTCTTAATATTCCAGGGATAGCATTCCTTAGTGAATCGGGATCATTACAATAAGTAAGCCACGAGGATCCGGTATTATTAAGTAAATTGCTTAATTGTTTTATAAAACCGATGGGCGCACCTGTAGCACAGGATAATTGCCTCATTCTAGTTAAACATATTCGAGGCAGTCTATTTGTATCCATACTCAGCACCCTCAGCCAATATTTCAAGGTCAATTTCAGAGCTGTTATTATTAATGAGACGCGGCCTGTTCACAGTATCAATATAATTAAACTATATTTATTGCATTGAATAATGAAACAGGTTTCTGGGCATTGGTAACTTTTCATTTTATTAACGCAACCACGAGCTTTCGCGCAATTCTGCCACTTCTACACGCGTACATTATTTTCAATAAACATATATTTATTTAATCAAAAAATACCTTTATTGGATCAAAATATGATTTATTTTACCAATATTTCAGTTGGCTGAACGCCAATCCTTTTCAAGGAATTATAACATATTAATGTGTGTCAAAATATAAGAGTAATTTTATTTTAAAACTTACGAGAAGGAGTTTAATAAAGGTTTTTTTTTTGCGAAAAGCGTGGAGCACTATATATTATATAAGTTGATTATCTTCAACTTCACTCCCATTGGATGAATGCTATATACATCATTCTCTATGATAAAAAATGAAATATAAAAAAAAAAAAAAAAAAGTTTTATAATCGCCAATATTCTTCAGTCGACTGAGCAACAAAATTTGAAAACGTATAGATTAACAAGCCAACTCAAATAATGGCGATTGAATCCCTTTCACGATCCAATATAGGCCTTTTCAATTAAATGATTAATTTATAGATTGCTATATTTTCTACTCAATCTCTGTGTATTGTCTGAAGGCAGATAGACAATTGAGGCAGACTTCAGAGCACCCACGAGACAGCTTGGTAGGGAGATATTCAAATGTCAGCGTTATCTCTACTGCAAGAAGCGTGATTCATCGAAGTTCTGCCTCATTGACCTAGCGGGGGATCCTAACCTCTGAACCCACGTCACGCTTCTATGGCAGAGCTACTTCCGTCTCTCTGTCCCCACCCTCAACCGTCGCCTGGGAAAATCATTCTCACATCGTAACAATCAGACACAATGAAGTTGTGTTTCTATGGCCTGGCCAAAGTGAATGTTATAGAGAGAGAGAGAGTTGTTAGAATAGATAGAGAGAGCATTTAAAATACAACTAGATCCTTTAATAATTACAAAACTCCTGATTTCCTTAGTCAAATGTATTTAATTCTTTTAAAATGGAAGGATTTAAAAGCACGAATGTTTCTTTTATACATAATACAAACTTCTATTTGTATATGTATAAAAGAAACATTCGTGCTTTTAAATCCTTCCATTTTAAATGTATAGATGGCGCGTTATTGCTTTGTGTTAATTTAATTCTTTGTAATTCTATTTGATACGTTGCACATTGCTTGAAATTATGTTCTCTGAAACAATTCTTAATCCATGCTTCTTTTATGTAGATATTATTTTAATTGATATAGAGATATGAACTCATAGTTATATAACACTGTGTCTTTCAAATATAGAATTTAAAAAAGGAACCTGCTTCTGATTATCAAGTATTTATGAATTTGGATCAAATCATATTGCTCTGGAGGCTCTGCTGTCTAGGACGACAAAGAACAAATCCAAAGCATTGGCCCTGTACAACCTTTACAGGGCTGGGCAAGAGAAAAAACCCTAAGGAATAAGAACCGTGTGTAAATAGATATGCAGATAAATTAAAGATCACCTGTAAATAACTAATCTTTTTTGGGTGGTTATCACCAGGGCGAATCCTATGTAGGGCATAGGTTCCCAATAAAAGGCTTGTTGTTGTTGTATTTAGAAGAAAAAAAATGAAACTCGGTTATTAAAAAAAAAAACTTTTTAAAACTTGAGAATGCTTAGGACAAAATAGAAAATTATAGCTAGGTTCCTATTGTCATACATATCGTATAAACGTTTGATGCTATAACAGATATATGTCATCTATAGTTATATAGCTCAGAGATAGGAGACACAGATTGGAGGTGGCTTCTAAATTTGTTTTCTGCTTCCTCCCTAATGGAAGGGTAGGAAAGGGAAAAATCCTTTCAAACAGGATTATAGTGTTGCTGCTAATTCAATAGAGCTGTTAGCGTGCCCTAGTTAATATAGTGGAGATGCCATAAAATGAATTACTTTCAATTAGGATGGAGAAAAACCTTCTTTATTTACATTAAATATTCATGGCTATCCTACTTGGAAGTAAAATCTTAGAATAATTAATAGGATTTCAAACTATACTTTAACACTATACAAATATGAAGATAAATACAGCTACATTTGATGAGATATGCATTTCTGTCAACCACAATAAAGGCAAGGTTACGCCGAGTGTATCAAGCTGCTAAGTTAGGTTAGGTTATCTTAGGTTCAGATAGGTTAAATTAGGTTAGTTCAGGTTAGCTTGAGTTAGTTTAGATTAGGTTGTTTTCTTAATGGAACTATTTTCGCTAACCGCGAGTAGGATTAGCGCGGAATAATACAAGTATTATTATAAAGCAATAAAGCTGATAACCACTGATGAGTCAAGCCCTCCCAACATTTTTCCATCGCAGTAAGGACAGTATAAATGAGATTGATGTAGAAAATAAACATTTGTGTCTTAATGTTTTCATTTACAGGCATTATTTAATACTTGTACAATCGACGACGTGTTTTCAGAGGCGAAGAAAGGAGTATCTCACAGTATATTTTAAGAAATTTATATTTAAAATGGATATCATATTTTAATAGTTATAATAAGGGAAATCTTTCGTGTTAAAATAGTACATAAAAATTAGGTGTTATATATTGTCAGTTTCTTCCATTTAGTAAATTCTAGTCATTGACAAAGCAACTGAAGGAGCTTAGAATTTGCGTCTATATTTAGATAGTTTGAGTTCAATTTGAAAAGAATACTTCTTTTATTTAACTAATTTCTTCCAGAAAAAAAGTTAATTTATATATTTTAGAGAATCCAAATATTTTGACATTTTGATACATAATTCAATACTTGGGTTTGCAAATATGCATTCCTGTTTGTTCAGGGTTGGCTTCTAAATGTCTGAACCAATTCTGTTGATATTTCGTCTACCTGTTTAAAAAAATAGAGGTAATTCAATGGTCATTCAAATTTGCCTAATTTCCTTATTTCAAGGTCAGAAAATGGTAATGAAAATATATAAATAATAATAAAAATAAATAAATAAATAAATTATGAAAGTTAAAGTCCAGAATCTTCCAGAACTACAAGTAAAACCTTATCACAGTTTAAAACCCGGAATTTCATTTAATTACTTGATATTCTGGGATTAAAGATCGATAATATATTGACTTTCATTTATTTATCTGGAAATACTATTCGTCCATTATTCTTGATTGATAAAAAAAGATCAATTGATATTTATTCCAACAGATAACCCAAACCATCAAATTTCTCAGTTGCACTATCAGTAAATGACTTTCTTTCTTCATATATATATGTCATAAAAAAAGACGTATTCTAGTTACGTTACCAATTCATGCAGTCGTGGATGGTAAAAATGAATGATAACTTTTGTCCCAAAAAATATTTATTATTTGATTATTTTTTAAAGCAAACAGTTTTTGCATGTTTTTATCTATTTACAATTATAGTAAAATTAGGTTATATTCCTTTTGTTAAGGATTCCTTTTCATTTTAAAATTTAACTCTGTGATTATAGAATTTTAATTATTTTATGAATGATAAAAATCATATTTTTATTATGTCATATATATGACAGATACTGACTTTGCGTATGAAACCAGCGCATATAATATATTGACCGGAGAACAAATTAGATACAAACTTTGACAATAGTCTCATGGAAGGAAAGGTAGACACCAGGTGTGTGTATGCTGGTACATGCTCAAATACAAGAAATCATCTAAGTAAAAACTGGTTACTTTTGGAGTCACATCCAGATAGTTGTTTCATTCTGTTCTCATTTCGTTTTGTTTGCATTCCCCAAACAAAACATGCTTAGAACTCGTGCATTCCAAGATATTTATGCACATAACACTCTCTTCTTGTCAATTCATATATTATATTTAATTTTAAAATCAATAATAAAAATATTAAAATATATATATATATATTTCATGGTACAAGGTATATACTGTTTGGTTATAATAGAATTAATTTTCCTCATCAAACAGTTTTTTCTACGATGAAAAAGCAAATTTCAAATCACAGGATACAATGATTAAGATCTTGGAAAACTATGGAATTCTTTAATGATTGCAAAGCACAAAGAATTTCCCTTTTTAAAATAAGCATGCTTCAGTACATATAAGCAATTCGTTGAAATCTACATTTAGTTCAAAGCTATTCTAATCCATCGGACAGGAATATGAGATGGGGAAAGTAGGAGAAAGCGCAGCACCACACCACACAAAGTCACCATTAAACCTCAAGCCAAAGATCCAGCTAAGAAGAAGAAAGAAAAATTAATTCGAAGCAGCCGATCGGGGCGCCAATCAGATCGAAATCTTGTCGATATCGGAGTTCGATACGACGTCCATTTCTTATCACTCGGCCACATTTGCATGGTGCTCTATTTAAGTTCCATTAACCCCATACATTGGGCTCCTCCCCAGAACTCAAGTTTTAAAACTCTATTCGTGTATATAGGGATCATTTATTAGAGTGGGGTTTCAGAAAACAATTAATTGTATAAAAATACATTTAAAACGTGAAAATGCTGCAATGTGTTTATTTATATAGGAAGAATATCAATGCAGTGAGTTGCTCCTTATATTTAAAACTAACTTTGTGTTATAAAATAAATATCAAATTAGTTTTATGAATCAAGAATTGAATATGCTCTTTTATATATTCAGAAAGATATATTTTTCATCAAATGTTATTCTCTTCGGCTTTAAAACAATACCTAAATCTTATTCCTGTTAAGGAGCATTTTACTTCGAAAGCTGACCTCTTAAATATAGAAACATATTACTTTTAACTATGTATTAGTGGAATGGTAAATTATTGGATGGCCTGGCTCATCAGTAATGAACCCTAGTTTCTCAGTTCAATCAACCAAACCACAAGATTGCATGCAAGCATCTAATGTTGTATCCGGCTATTCTGTCTATATACCTGAGAGTCTAAAGAAATTCTTATTGAAGGCATTCAAAGAAACTATAAACAAGAGAGGACCTTGAATTTTGATGAAATAATTTATGATGCATATTTTTTTTTCTGCGAAAAATTCAATTTTATTTATTGATAGAATTAGCAATCATTATATATATTTTTTATTATTTGAAGATAATTATTTAGGCCATTTTTTTTCACTCGAAATATTTCAGGATCAAATTTATCTAACAATAACAGAAATATTATACGAATCTTTTATAAATGTATATAATCAAAACATATTTATATACAATATACTAAGAAAAGAAATGCATCTCCTTTTCGTGCAACTGAATGTTGCTAATGGCTTGCGCCATCTATCTGAATAAACATTAACTATTCGTTGATTTATAACTATTCCAGAATTGGCCAAATACCCATTCTTGATTATTCAAGAAAAGCTATCCACGTGGCGTTTCGGGTTCGCATATTTGGCCAAATTCTGGTATAATTAAAAATCAAGGAATAGTTTATGTATATTCCTATATATGTCGCAATCCATCAGCAACTCTCAGTTTACGATAAGGAGATGTTTTTTACTCTTAATTATATGAACCTTATCTTAGTACACAATTTCACATTTGTACTATTTTTTCATACAAAATACTGTGTAAAGTTACGGAAGGATTGTATAATATACCAAAAATACAACGTTAACTTTTGAAAATACATTAAATCAATGCTCTCAGTTAATCATCTCAGTACAAAACGTAATGTTCGAGATAGAGAATGAACTATATTACCAGTTTTGGGAAATTCAGACAAAAACCCAACAACCATGGTATCAGGCTTCGGCCCATATCAGTACAAGGGCGGCTTTGATTTCATAACATATTACGAGAATAGTTATAAAATAGGTCGAATTTGGCTAAAATGGTGTTTGAATGCTTGGGCCGATATTCAGTCTAGAATACAATATAAATTTGCGGAAGGATGGAATTCATGTACTAAAAATACAACATTGCCTTTTGAAAATGCATTAAATTAATGCTCTCAGTTAATCATTCCAGTACAAAACGTAATGTTCGAGATAGAGAATGAACTATATTACCAGTTTTGGGAAATTCAGACAAAAACCCAACAACCATGGGTTCAGGCTTTGGCCTATACCAGTACAAGGGCGGCTTTGATTTCATAACATACTACGAGAATAGTTATAAAATAGGTCGAATTTGGCTAAAATGGTGTTTGAATGCTTGGGCCGATATTCAGTCTAGAATCTATATTAATAAAATGGAAATTTCATAAGTAGTGTTCGCTAAAATCTTTCGTTACAATGCATCAATTTCGACCAAATTTTCAACATTTATGTAAAACGAGATGGAGCAGGTTTTGCTTAACATCAAAATATTTTTCCTAACTATAACATGCGTAACTTCGCTGTTATCGATTAAATACAAAAAAATCAACAGAGTTAATTTTATTTATATATAAATACAAAATTAAATTTCAACAGAGTTAATATTTTACATACTAGCTAATAATCTCAATCTAAAAAATATTCATATTGTTTTATCATGTTTCTAATTTCGCCTAACAAATATACAAATTTATAGTGACCAACATATGCAAATTTTATCATTGTTTTTATTTAACTTGATATCGTAAACATATACATCCATTGTAAGCATTTTTCTGTTCACCTTCCGTGGTTTCTCTTTTCTCTGATAGTTTTTAGGTGTAGTATATTTTCTTATTACTAGACTACAAACATTCCCTCGAGAAAAACCTGGGCGAAGCCGGGTACATCCGCTATATTATATAAATATATGACGTAACGAATATAATTATCATTATTATCATAATATTCTGTGTGTTCCCGAATATTATTATCAAAAATATTCGTTAGGCAAACTTTCACTCGGATAAAACCCGGGCGAAGCCGGGTACACATCCGCTAGTACAATATAAATTTGCGGAAGAATGGAATTCATGTACCAAAAACGGCATTTTTCCATTTAAAAAGCATCATAACAATGTATATAATTTATCGCCAGTTCAATATACAATAACGCTCTTATATTCTTTTGACTCTTCACAGTTCCAGCGAGAAAATTCGTTTAGTGATTTGATATTTTACAAAACAACCGAATAACATATTTGAATGATAAGGTAGTTTAAACTGTCGAAACCGGTAAGAAATTTCACTACTGATGAGTCATGACATTTAAGTAAGGGTAAAAGAGAATTATTTGTATTAACAGAAAAACATAATAATGACGGTATAAATAGCTCAGTATATGGGAAAATGCTATCTTTATATATTGATATCTCACATTTTAACGTACAAAATGGTGGGAAGTAGTCCGACCACACCTCCCTGCGGTCACGCCGGACCCTTGGAATATTTGACAAATTTCTGGGACAAGGTGACTAACGTGGCAACGGCATCCATTTTCTAATGATGAGCGACATCTGTGGTAGAGATTCACGGGGACATCTAAGACTCTTTATTGAACACGACAACAACAACAACGTACAAAATATATTGATTTATTTTAACTATTTCGTGAACACACTATTTACATAGTAAATCAGGGCTCAAATAAAGCCAGTTCGATGCAAAGTGAGATAGATATAATCCATTTTTATTCCGTTTTTCCTGAAGTAATTTTATGGATCATTAGATCCAGAAATTCTCGGCATCAAATTTATCAAATTTTCCGATGGACGGCGATGAGGGAAATTTTCGTATAGCCGGAATTCCTATCTTAAATTGAGACACATAGTGATTGTTTTTATATAAATATTGATATATTGTTTGTTTCCTTTGTAATAGGCGTAAATATTTCAATATAGCGCCTGGTTGATTAATAAAGTTAAAATATATATATATGTTATATAAAATTATATTTTATTTTAAAATTATAAATTATAGAAAAATTACTCTGTTAAATAGACTGCCAGGGGTCGCGTTTTCCCTTTATATAACCCATTGTTGTTGTTTCCCATTGGCCGGCTCGGTTCAAACATTTTTGTAAATATGTAAATAATATTTTGTTTTATTTATTATTAACCCTTAAATCAGGCGATGCCTTTCTCCATTTATGTTTTAAATACTTCATAAGCTAAATTAAAGCAATATTGATCTAAACTGTTTTTATGATCTTTCCAGCGACTGCATACCAATACCATTTAGTAACAATGTACTCAATAGAATCAGCAAATATTAGTAATAATTCTATATCAAAAATCAATAAATTGATCTATCAACCGCATAAAATCTTTTTTTATAATAATATATATACAGGAGAGAGAGAGAGAACCTCCTTGTAAAGGACACCTAATTGCAGAGCCAAAGTGTCTTCAGGATAGGTCTCATTTTACTGGAGAGTTGTTAAATCGTAAAAATGATAATTTTTCAAATGGAAACTTTCCTTTATAGAGAGGTGTCTTCTAGCGCGATGTCCTCTTATGGAAGTTATACTGTATATATAAAATTGAGGTGTAATTCTTTAAGGCGTTCTCAATAAATTATTTTTTACCATTTGAAATAAAATTAAAATTGTTTATTGTCTATCTTTGCTAACTATATAAGGCAGGTTTTATGAATTGAAATTTTCAAGATATTCTATTTTAGAAGCATTTTTAAAATTATCGTTTGAAAATTATAATTAAAGTGTTTCCTAGCGACTTAATTGTTATAAATATTTTGTGTTATAAAAACTTCATTTATACTTTTGCATGCATCGTAGCGACTACGATATAATGAAATCCTATGAGGAGAGTTATAAAATCTATCAAATTGTCTAAAAGGATATTCATGCTGGTTAAGTGGCAGGGATGATTTCAAGGTTTGAATAGAACATTGAGTTGTTTATAGTTCATTAAGTTAACATTAAGGATGGCATCTATGGAATACAGGTTGGTTTTTGTCTGTTTTTTTCTGAAACTGATTTTTTGGCTTATTCTTTATTACCTCTATTACGTTTTTATTGAGGTGATACACAAAATATATTACATTATAAAGGACTGCGGCGTGTGATTATAAACAATACTTAAAATTATACCGCATAAGTTTCTTTTCTATGAAAAATCAATATTTATTTTAAAGAGAAATATTTACTATTTCTAACTTTTTTGAATGAAGTATGAGAGGGTGAAAATATGAAGAGTAATGGCGAAGAGTATTCTGCAGAAGGTTGTGGGTTCGATTCCCGCCCCTGGACACTTTTATTTTTCCCGTTCGCCATTACTCTTCATATTTTCACCCTCTCATACTTCATTCAAAAAAGTTAGAAATAGTAAATATTTCTCTTTAAAATAAATATTGATTTTTCATAGAAAAGAAACTTATGCGGTATAATTTTAAGTATTGTTTACAAAATATATTGTTTTAATGTAATTTCAAAGGGATATATGCCACATTTGGTACATATATATGTGTAACTGATATATAGATAGTTATAAACCGAATAAAGGTGTTATAAAATATATATTTATACTTATATATTTTGAATCTTGGTGTCTCATTATGTTATTATATACATTTATATACGAAATATATAGTTATCCATATGAAATTTATTAATTCTTATATACTTATTTTGAGTCAACTATTTGTATCGTTTGATTGGTATGTTCCAATATTTGAACCAGGATGATCATCTATCTTCTTCAGTGACAACGCCTCAATAATCTTTCTTTCTAATGGCAATTGCAAGGAGCTTGATATTAAACGATAAATATATTGTTTTGTATTCAAACGATAAAATACCCAGAAATTTTTATTTTACTGTCACCTATCATGTTTAAAAAGCACTTGTTCTCATACCTACAAATAAAGAAACATTCTATAGAGGCGATTTCTTTAAAAAGAAAGGCAATTATCCTCATCGCGATATATTGTAAGATACAAAAAATATTTTTGATCAAAATTGAGGGTTTTATTAATATATATTTATATAAATGATTCTATAGACGTATTCTGGTCGCTCAAATGAGAATTAACAAACGCTATCTATCGGAATAAATACAAACTATAGGTTGATTTAGGTTTATTACAGACAAGCGATCATATAAATATCTTGCTAAATCAAGAGAAGCCAAACATATAGTATTTGGTGCTGTTGGCACTCTTTAACGTTGAGTAGTATGCACCCCCTTTTAACTGCCAAAACATGACTTTTCACAGAGGCTTCTTAAAAACCAATAAATGTATATTTGAAGTATATTTTTGTTAGTACTGTTACGACGCTTCTCAGCCGTCAATGTTTGCGTGCAAGGTTTCTAAGAGAACAATGTGGATTCTTTAGGATACAGCTTAGTGCGTTATATTTATTATACGAGCTTAAAGAGTAGATAAGTAACTATACAGTAGAAGATTGACTTGCCTTCAATGCCCGCCACTAGAGGGATCCTTCTCCGCTACCGTCTTCCCGGTCAGTCCATACGGCCACACGTTCGGAGCCCACCAGCTGCGTCTGTTGTCCCGCCGTTCTCCCTGCCCAAGACGTTCGGCAGGATGTTCGGCCAGGCTTCAACCCGGCACCTTGTTTACCTCCCCGGAACACCGAGGAACTGCGTGCGGCTCGCGCCGGCTGATCCCTTCTCTCTTCGCTTCCCCACGTCTTCTCTTCTATTTCTCTGCTGCATCGCTTCAGTACGATAAAATTTAAGTACTGAGAAATATAAAACATGATAAATATTGAAGAATATATTCAAGTCGTAAATAACTGAATATGCATATACTGACCATTGTATTATGATGCATTAGTGCGCCATCTGTTATCAAAATTCGAAACTATTATAGACACGTATTATTCTTTTTGAAAATTAAACAATTTACACTGCCCTTACTGCACTGAAGAATTAATGGAGGGCCTGGTTCATCAGTGGTGAACCCTCCCAGCATGACGATAGTAAAATGGGAATTTTTAGATGGAAAGGTTCATCATAAAAACATCAACCCAAAATTATATTTTGCTTCTCATGTATTTAAGAAATCGTTCAGATATATACGTTCAATTTTATACAATATATAATCAAATAAAATATTATTACTAAAAAATTACCTCCTTTTTGTGTCTGGAAGCTATATTTATGGCGAACTAAATAACTTGGTCCCTATTTCTGCTCCGCGCTTATGGAATTGAAGACTTGAGGCGATGGCGTCGACCTTTCATATTAAATCTTACTTTTCCTTATTACTAATAATTGTATATAGTTGCGGAACTACTGGTTTCCTGTGCTGCTCTTTTCCTGTTATTGCACCTTGTACGGAGAACCTGTATAAGACTAACGTCTTAAGAAAGGCTTTTGTTGTTGTTGTTGTACTAAAAAGTTGCAAAGAAAATATTCATAATATAAATAGGTATTCTATAATTTTGTCTGAACACAATGATAAATATATCGGGACGGATGGATGTTGAGGCAAGTAAAAAGAAATATATTTAAAACAATTCGAAATATAAAAGTACTTAGAGTGCCAACGTAGAGGTAAATGGTTAACGCCAACAAACTGGGATTCCTAAATGACGCCAATTGGCAAATGTCCAGCCAATAATAGCAGAAGAAAAAAGTAATTTCGTGCCAGCCGATTATGCCTGAGTGGGTTTTGACGCAGAGAGTTACCTATACGCAGCAACAACGTTGAGAAATTCAAATTAATGCTTTTGATAAAAATATCATATTTTTTCTAATAGGGATAATCTTTTGATTTAAGTTTAAGTAGAATTTCATTTAACAATTTTTTATATTGGCGTTAATAATTTAAACTTTCCTTTTCTCTACTATTTTGGAATTATTTGGTGTTTTTCAATTTATAAATCGTCAATAATTATTTGTGATTTAGTTAATATATAGATAGCGCGCATATGCTTTATATATGTGTATATATATCAGGTTTGTAAAAATGAAATCAAAATTTCATAAATATTTAGATTATTTCACAATAAAATCAATCAATAAAAATGAAGAAAATATGAATTAAAAAAGGTAATAAATACTCACTCTAAATATCCACTATAGGTTTTTAAATATTTTTTTTCAATAAATTCTATTCTTGAATAACTAAAGTTAACAGAATTATTTATTATTCTGTTCAGTAATTTACTTTTTATACGTATATTAGTAGAATAATACACATCCATATGCTTACAAATAACGTAACATTTAATCTGCCTTGATCTTAAAATTGTATTGCAATATACATTTTTTTTTGCTGTAAAAATATACACTTCGGCCAGTTCGAGTTTTACTTTCTCAACGTTTCAACAAAAATATTTTGTATTCATCAAGAGAAATAAATTAAGCATTTGGCAAGGCGTTAAAAATTGTTCTAAAATATTTGTTAAAACATTGATCTCTTCTCTTCACTTACTCTGTAAACTGGCGAATCCTTTATAGGACGAGAGGTCCTCAATAAAGGCTTTTGTTGTTGTTGTTGTTAAAACATTGAAAGAATAAAACTTTAACTCTCTGGCCGAAGTGTCTATTTTTTACAGAAATATGAACGCCGGCCAGGCAGCCTCTATATTCAATATAATATACAATTCTCTCATCACATTGTAACGAGGAAACATTTTTCTCTATTTTGAAAACACATTCTCACACTATATATTTGAAGAAAAAGGCATTCAAATTTGTTTTCTCTTGATAAAGCCGATATTTCCAGGCCAAAGGATCATTTTTGAAAATATTTTCTTACCCTCAATTTGAGCTGTAGAGGTGTGAAATAATTTAAAGGTAGCGGGAAACATATTACAGTCCCGTTATTTTACCCTAAAAACAAAGAAGGTGTTTTAAATTATGATATTGCCATGAAGCTAGAAAGGTATTTTTATAGAGACATCAAGTGAATGATCCAAAAGGTCCGTCCTTGATTAAAAGGCTGTTCCATTATTTACAGAGGCAGCAAGAAATAAATCGCCTCACACCCTCGACTGACTTATGCACCCGTCGTTTGGTTGATGGCACATATTCCCGCAAATTACACTTTAAAGAATTCATTGCTCTCTTTGTTGTCTTGTTTTTTTCTACGTTTGTAAATCTACTCTTTTGCACATACAGTAGACTCTCCTATAACGCGAGTTTTTACAACGCGATTCGTACAACGCGATAAAAAAATTACGAAAAATTTATTTATACAACAGGAATATTCGTATAACGCGTTATAAAATAAAATGCGGAAATTTCCATATTGACAACTGTACAATACATTTAATTTTTATGTACACGCGTTTTTCATTATCTTTTGTTTTTGAACGAAGTAGTGTTGTTTACTTTGTCAATTTAATTGCACATGTGTTTCTGTAAGTAATTTTTTTAAATACGTAGTGTTAAATTGAATTTTAAAGCTTAAAATAATATCTTTAACGCATATAAGGTATTAAATTAGAATTTACATATAAATATTTTGCAAATATAAAAATTTACGAAACTTGCTCCCCAAGCATGATGAATAAAGTGGGAAAAAAAGAAAAATTGAAAAGGAGATATACTGTATCATGTATAAATGTATTGTATAAAATGATGTATATAGAAAAAATATTTAAATACTAAAACAAAACTTAGTGTTATATTATTTTATATGCAAATGTATATAAAAAAAAAACAAATTAAGTAGTGAATAAACTTTAATTCCTATAACGCGATTTCATACAACACGGAACACATTAATCGCGTTATAGGAGAGTCTACTGTATATGTTTCAAGGGTTATTTATATTTATAGATATGTTAGAAATCACTCTTCTCTTATCATTTTATTTTATCTCACAATCTGTTTCAATATATGAGGTATAAAGTTCTCTTATGGTATATCACACATATGAATATATCTCAATTAATCATTAAAGTATATATTAAAAAATGAAACATTCAAATATTTTATAAATTGGTTTTAAAATAAAAATAGCTATCGTTTCTATATACGCAGAAAATAAATTATACACGGATAAAATAAGTTATATTTTGAAAGTTGATTTAATATATATATATATATGGTGTATGTTACACTTTTTGTTGCATACCAGGATTTTTTGAAAAATAACACTGATAGACAAAACTTATGGAAGTTGTACCTTATAGCATATATATATCGGGATTCAGAAAATATCTCTCAGAGTTATTTTCTGAATCCCGATATATATATGCTATAAGGTACAACTTCCTTAAGTTTTGTCTCTCAGTGTAATTCATTCTATTTATACATTCGTGTAAAATACCTCTCTAACAAGTACCAAGCGTTTCTAGGATCACATATACCTTCGCCTAGTTAGTCATATTATAGATATATTACACGCATATAAAATTAAATCAAGATTTTTGTATTTTGTTAAAATTAAAATTGGATTCTCTAGAAGCAAAGCTGTAACAAATGAATCATTGTTCCAAGGTACTGGATGAACTAAGGCCATAATAATAACAGGTAAAAGTTAAAATGTTATATAGAATAATAAATAAATAAACACCGTGGTTTCTCTTCTATATATTTCATAATATTGCGTATTTATTTCTTTTAAAAAAACTTTTTTTTCTCTGATCGGTTCAAACCACCTCAGTGATTTGAATGAGCATGAAGTTGATGCTTTATAGGTATTGTGGAAAACTCTGAGAAATAAAAGGGAAAAATTCTTTAGGCATTGAAATATATATATAATTGATTAGTTAAACATAAAACGGCTAAAACAAAACCAGATGGTACAATGTAATTCAAATTCATACATATGTGTATATACGTTCATGTTGGCATAACTACACATATACCATAGTCAAGGCTTGGAAATTTTTGGTTTAATTTAGGTATGTGATATTCATAATTTGAATTATAACCATCAATGAGAGAGTATATTTTTAAAATAATATTTCTACTATATATACTCAATTAAAATATCTTAAAATCACTATTTTTCTTAGAAAAATGAGCGAAAATATTGGCAAAATAAGATTTTATTATATTGAATATGATATTAGGTTTTCATCTTCAAATTATTTATTTGTGAAATAATTATCGAACATTTATTTAAATTGAAATATATATGAATATATTTACAAGAGCCAGCAAAATATCACCTATATGTTCTCGAAGAAGGCCAGCCTTGTTTTTCCCAAGATGATATTCTTGATTTACAGTCACCTTGAACTTTATCATTTGAATTGATATTTCAGAACATATCTATTTAAAAATATATATATATTTACTGCCTTTATATATCTTGGATTGACTATTTACTCGATCATATACTTTGTGTACATATTTTATAAATTTTAATATAATTACTTTTTAAAGTTTTACCATTCATCTTTTTTTTTTCACTTATTATTTTTCAAGATCAAATCGATAAATAGATTTTAAAATATGAATGTAATAGCTAAAAATTGTTTAAATAATAAGTCAATTAAATAGGATTCATTAATTTTACAGATGATTTGGAAATTTTTGATACTTTTTTGGAATTCTCTCAATGCTATATGAGCATATGGTTTATAGAGATAGAGGGCAAAATATTCTTAATATAGAATTCAAAGAGCTATTAAGGCATCAAGAAAATAAATATATATGATTGAAATATATTATGTAATCTACCCTTCGAATTACGAACAATCACACAAATTAGCCAAATTAGCGAAGATTAAAATTTCGGGATTTATTTATATTTGAAGAAATATGTTTCATTTTGAAGAAACTTCATTATATTTCTTTATATTATTATAAGGAAGCTTAAAAAATATTAAATCGTCGATATTTTAATATTCGCCCACTTTATATTATATATAAAGGTATCAAAATATGCAAAATTGATATAATGATATGTATTCACTAAAACCTTTCACTTATAACTAATACTCGCTTGAGATTGTTCACTTCCAAAATATACCGGCGTTTGGCGCTGCAGTCGGAAACCTATTCATTAATTATAATATCATAAGTATATATTCTAAAACTTTAAACTTCCTAACAAGATTGTATTCGTAATTAAAACCGAATTTGATTCGTTTAACTATATAGCGCTTTTCAAAAAAAAAAAAACAATTATTATATTTATATTTTAAAAAATATATTTTCACCCAATTATAAACTATCCTATTATAAATTATAAAAATTGAAATTAAGACCCTTGTAATATACAAAATTAATACAATAAATAAGCGGTTGTATACTTGGAAAACGATAAGAGCATATGTTGAAGCAATGAATGTTGTGAAGCCTCATTTACAGGCGTATCTATAGAGATATTTGCATATTTTCCTCAAATTTCTGCCGAGTATAATTTATATCTCAACATAATTCTTTTATATATCGAAAATTATCTTTGATTATCAAGATATTATGATTTTTATTTTTCTTCACTAGCCTGACTATGTCGTTTAAACAAAGGACCGCATATTTTCTCAAGGTTTATTATGGTTAGATACATAGTCTTTGTGTGTGATTTAAAGAAATATTTATCGATCTCTTCATTGACATTAATGGTATCATCAATTTGACATCCTAAATAGTTTTTCCGAGTCTTGATAGTTTCAAAATTATATAGGTAATGATATATAAAACGGAATTCCAACCGTTTGTGGAAAAATATTAAAATTTTATTTAGTATCCACATATATAATTTAAAATATTTCGGGTTTTCAATAATATCTCAGAAGAGTTAAAACAAGTTCAATTGATAATTGAATCTTAATTGTATTAATTAAACATTTTAAATACTTTTTTTTCGACATTTCGGCTATCCCCGCTGTGGCCCTTTTCGAAAAAACCTAGTAAACATTATGAGAATGATTATCATTAAAAAGGTGACAGCATTAAAATGTTGAAGTAACTTATTTAAAATTCAAAATTGTCAATGGTAACGTCGTTCATTATTATTAAAAGGTATTACGGAATTAAATTTACTACGATGGCTAAAAATGTTTGAAGGTTTAATTGTAAGATTCTATCATTTATTTTAAAAAGAGGTAAGACTGTTGTTATATGATTTAATTTTAATTATCGTACCCTATGGATAAATTATTATTTTAAATAAATAAACTATAAAAATAATTTTACTAATAGAATTTTTACAAATAGATTTACGAAATGAATGATAAAAAGAATGTCCATTGGACAATACCTTAGAAACAGATTTGAAGATATTTGGGCATTTACTAAAAAAGAATAAGCAATAAAGGTAACCACCCATACGACAAAGGTATTTCTGAAGATCTGAGCTAACAGAGAAAAATTCGTCTCATTATCTTGACGAGGTTCGACTCCGCAAGCAAATTGCTGATCGCAATTATACGTCACTGCTGTTCTTGCTTTTTTCTTCATCCTCCATTGTGGGATTTTGTTATCTAACGATAGCAATACTGATGTACCTTTATGTCTGTAAGTTGTATGTGAATAAAATAAGTGATTTAATATATTTCTATCATATATGCATTATTTATTGTATATATTGATAAAATAATTAATTTTAGGAAAAGTAGGTTAAAGAATGAGGCATTATATAGCCATTAGACCACCAAATGCATAAAGGAAGATATTATTCAAACTACGATATTTTCTTCTGCTATAATATGTTTCCTACTGTTTAAAATGCAATGGAAAATATTTAATTGGCTTTGAGGAACCTTTCCAGCGGTTACTCCAGAAATAATACAGCTAGCGTGATTCATGTCTTCTTTTAAAAATTGAGTTTAGTTAATATTTTATATTAATATAATATATCCTTTATATCTATAAAAATGATATCCAAAATCGATGTTTGTTATCGCGTTGCGCAAAATCTACAAAATCAATCATTATGAATTTTCGCATGTAGGTAGCTGAAGATTTCCTTTAACATATAGACTATTCAAAAAATTAAAAAAAATGTTAATGTGCTTTGCATATAAAAACTCGTTGTTGTTTTATCCCGATGGCCGGCTCAAAAATTTGTACATTATGTAAATAACTTTTCATTTTTTAGATTATTTCTCCCTTAAGCCAGGCATTACTGTTATCAAATTATGTTTATGTATATTCCTTAGCTCAATTAAAGAAATCTCTGATCAAAACCATTTTATTATTATATTTTCAAGATTTTAACCACGACTGCATTACCATACCATAATCCTAAACATAATCAAAAAATCAACAGAAATCTCATTTATCTTCATTTTTATTTATATAATATGTATATATTTTTACCGATATATATTTTCCATATATACACATGAAAGGGAATCTCAAATAAACCCTCTGATAAATCAAATCGTGAATCTGTTTTAAAAATGTATCTGAACTTTTCAAATATTATTTCTATATTATCGGTCAGATATTTGAGACACCAACCATTATGCAATTCTATCTGATGGCTTTCATCAACATACAGTGCTGGTTATACTTCAAAGTTTTTAAATTTATAAAATATCTATAAATCCTCTCTACATCTTTTAATTTATATGTACCTCAATAAAATAATCCATTTTATAGAAACATTAATAAATATAATAATAATCTGTATTTATTATCCTATTCCTTATATTTATTATCCTATTATCCCAGGTTTTACCCGATTAAATGCTTTTATTCAAATACTATTTGTTACAATTATAAATTGGCGCCGTGGATGTCATTCTTGTATAATATATAAATGAGTTTTAAAATTTGTAAAAATAAAAATGCATCGGCCGGGAATCGAACCCGGGCCGCCCGCGTGGCAGGCGAGCATTTTACCACTGAACCACCGATGGTTATGAGAAATGGCCAAATTTGGGTATTTATTCCATTCACAAAGCAAACGGTGACAGAATTAAGAATTGTTACTTGATTTTGACGCTGATAACTGTATATATTAATATTATAAATGAATTTCTGTTGAGATAAGTGATTAATTGCTGGTTCTTTTTATACATGGATATTTTGTCAATATTATGCGGTATAGGAGTATTTTATGATATTGCAGTCGTGGTGATAACAATGAAAATAGTTTAGATCAGAATTAGGTTCAAGTAAGCTGCTAGACATAATTAAGGAGGAAATACCTGATTTTACACGTAAAGAAGAAAATAAAATATTACGTATTTGCATATTTACAGAAAGATATAAAGCCGGCCATCGGGAAACAACAACAATGAGTTTTATATAGAGAAATCCGCGACATCTGGCGGTCGACCTAACATAGTATTTTATCATAGAAATTGTAATTTTTAAATAAAATAATTTGTATATAACATATATATACATCTTATTTGATCTCCAAATTCTTTATTTTACAAAACGTTTCAATCTACATGTTTGCCGCATAAAAGAATGTATGTGAAAATGAAAAGTCATCCGATAAAAATCCATCACAGAATATTTGAGTAAGCGTCGGTCAAGTGACATCTGTATTTATTCTAAAAATAAAAAAAAAAAAACTCAGAAGTAAACTATTCATATATTGAAAAATAAAATGACATGTGTTTAAAATAACAGATTTAAAATTGAAAAATTGTCTAAGTTGTCGAGAAAATACATTCAGTAATTAATATTAAATATTTAATCTCTTCCTGACGTTTAAATTTATTTTGATTTTTAAAAAAGGCATAAAGTGTGACGATATATATATATGCTTGCTATAAGTCACCGCACCTCTAAACCCAAACTTATTTTTATATAAAATTGTGACACCCTGCTATTATCGATTTCTCCAATGTCTTTGGCTCAAGAATTTTGAAACTTGTCTAATCTAAAAACATGGAATATTTTAAAATATAATACCACACCAGTCTTAAATCACATTTGTAAATTTGCATTTTAAATTTTTTACTTCAGATTTTATGTTTTGGACATTAATAAACTTTATACTTTGCAAATATTGGATTTTGTAATGAAGAATTGATGGGTTTAGTAATATAATTCTTATGTTTAAATTCGAATGGTTTCTGAACTTCTATGTAAATAATTCCAAAGTTAAGGATAGGAATACAAGGGAATATTTTATATAATCTAATAAATATTAAAATACGAAAATAATTAACTTTAAACACATAAAATCCACAAAGAAGTCTATAAATATATTTTATATTGGAGTATATTTATAAATTTACACTTTTAAAAGCAAGCTTTCAGGCTAATGGACCTATAAGACCAGTAGATATTTACCAAGCTTGACGGTCTTGGAGAAAAAGCTTTGTTGAAAGCATTTAGTTCAGAAGCTATTCTTCAAATGTAAAATAAAGTGCAAATACATTCAAAAGACTCTTACTATTTACGTTTTGGAGTTATAATCGGTTTATAGATACACACACTATATACATGTCATTATCGTTTAAAGATTATAATTTCGTATAGTAGACAAAGGCAATTTGAGGCTTATAGATATTGACAAATATTACAACATAGAGTTTTCATGCGTATCTCTATTAAGGGCTAAAACACTTGAGAGATTAAGGGAAAACTAACGGTTATTCATTTGTATTTTTGAGGGGGGTAACATCAGAAAAATATTTATCATTGTTTGTTTCAATTGAAACGATAAAAAACGGTTAAAGACATTCACTAAAAGGTCGCTTGCTATTTCGCTTTCAATAAAGTTATACATGGATAGCCAATGTTGTAATATCGGTCGAAGTATATAAACCTTGATAAATTCCTTTGTTTTTGTGTGTTTATTATAAGAAATAAATACTTATATAATTTCTAAAACAATATTGGTTAGGCAAACATTTCCTCAGGCAGAACAGGGACGAAGCCATGTTATAGGTATTTTTAAAAACAAGACTTCAACGGATTATTCCTTGTAGTTACAAACAATTGTATATTCTGATGAAGGCACGAATGAATTGATTCATTGTATGGATGTGGCAGTATCGTTTGCTGAATCTTTTTATCTTGACTAATTCTTTAACTAGCTATCTCTGTTTGCATCACTAGCATTCAATGTATATTCTACAATGAAATCTACGAATCATTAATTCAAGCAGTATTATTTTAAGCTCATTTATTTATATGTTTATATGCAAATACGTGATTCTTTACATCTATTTTAGAAATTCGTGTAGGTATATAAGTAGTATTAGGATTCCAAATAAGCATTCCCCTAAGGAGAGTGACAGCAATGACAGTCAAATGACAGTCATTGAAACGTCGGAAGTTAAATAAATCATCGGTTGATTTAGCTATATCCTTCTCTGAATGAAAATTAAGATTAAAAAAAAGTTTGATAAAAATTATTTGAAATACCGTCGCTTATATGTTCATTAATAACAAGAATCATGCATTATTCAAAATCCTTTTTACAATTTCCTATTCATCACAGCGATGATTTAAAGGAATTGAGTTAATCCTTTCTTAAAACTTCGACTAATTTTCTCATTATAAGTTAAGGAGGTGAGATTTAAGGAATGGTCACATCAATTTAGGTGATTAAGCCCCTCGTTTGACAGGATTAGTGAGGCGTTCTGATCTAAGACATGTTTCTATGATCTATCGATGGATGGCGTATTAATCACTTGGGCACTTTTTAAACTTCAGAGATTACAGGAATCCTGGGGGCAGAGATGTCCCACGGGGGTCATAGATCCTCTTTAAGTCGATCGAGGCAATGGCCAGCTACCTTCTCTTTGACGTCGCCAGGGATGTCCCTTCACATTCTTTATTTTTTACTTATTGGGACATACTGGTCGGGTCTTTTATAACCAATTGATGAATTAGATAAAATATTGTAATAATTAGAATTGTACTCGCATATTCATTAGGTGGCCGAAAATTGGTTGAAGTGAAGTGAAGCTCGATAAAATAAACTTAGTTGTAAAGCGATATGTTTCGTCATAGAATTCTGCTTGGCTAGCTTTCGAGACCCGAAGCTCTTTAACAGACCTTAACCAACACTTTCTTTCTCATGAAAGACTTTTACTGATTTTATGGATTAATTCAAAACCTTCTCTTGGACCGAAGGTTTTTCAAGCAGAATTTAATAAAGAAATATATCAAACACACAAAAGCCTTTATTAAGACACACTGGGCTTATAGAGGATTCTCCCCGAGATTACAAGAGAGATAGGCCTGTGCAAGTGGGGAATATACAGAAAAAGAAGAGAAAAAAAAAGATTATGTAAGTATGATATATACATACACATACATATATACAACATAACAACAAAATCCCCCCATTAAGACACAAAGTCTTACATAAGACTCTACTGCAGGATCCAAGAAGCAAAGTAAGAAAAAGATTAAGAAGTGAACAAAAAAAAAAAATTAATAATCTACTTATTACAATTACAATTACAATTATTTTATTTCCAAAGCGCTATATCCCGCAAGGGATACTTGCGCCAAACAAGGAGAAAAGTCTATTTACATGAGTTATTTACATTATTCAACGAATAAAAACATTAGAGATCCAGATTTTGTAGAAATTTTAAAATGTATTTACAAAATAAATTGAACTTTAGATATGATTTTTTATTGGAAATCAAATCGTTTAATTCATAAACAACTAGTTCATTCTTCATTCTGTAATCTTGAAATGCTGGGCAGTCGATCAGTAGATGTCTTGAGGTTTGTTCCTCCATACCACAAAAGCAACTTGAATCCTCCACTGCCTTTATTCTATTTAAAAAACTTTTGAAATTTCCGTGGTTTGTAACAAATTGAGTATTATAAAAATTTGGACGAAAGTATTTAGGGATTTCTTGGGGAAAAAAGCTTATGAAAGTATTATTTGCTTCGTTTTTCAGAACATTCATTCTTGATTTGAGAAAGGTATCTATAATTCCTGGAATAAATGGGTCATAAATTTGTTGATCATCTGTGGATAAGTTTCTCAGATCAGATATCATGATTCTGGATTCGATAAAGTCTGAGATCAGAGGAATGTTGGCCAAACTATGAACACAGCTATATGTTGTGGATTTATAGGCTTGTATACACCATGTCAGTATTTGATATTGGGTTGAATTTAATTTTTGTAAACATTTTTTATTTAAATATTTGAACCAAATTTCGGCTCCATATGTAAGTATTGGTCTAAAAATGGATTTATATAAAGTTAGCCTTTTCTGGGTGCTTAGACCCCAAGATTTCCCGCAAATTGAGAAGAGATAATTTTTAAAACGTTTTGTACGATTTACTATTTCTTCTATGTGGTATGTAAAATTTATTTTGTTTCTTCTTCTGTGGTTTGCAATTATTATTCCTAAAATTTTGGTCTTCAGAGTTGGTATGATTATTTCATTATTAAATTTGATTGGGATTTTTTCTTTGTTATGTAAATAAAGTATATTAGTTTTTTCTAGACTTATTTCAAGTTTGTTACTCTTACACCATACATAAATCGTATTTAATGCCTGTTCTATAACTAATTTCAGGTCTTTGCAATTGTTGTGCCAGCATATAATTGAAACATCATCCGCATAACATACCACTTCACTATTAGGAACTTGATATTTGATCAAAAGATCGTTTAGTAATATTATCCATAGTAGTGGAGATAGCGGGCCACCCTGCGGACATCCCTTTGTAATTTGTTTATTTATTGTTAAGTTCTCATATGTAAATTTCGTTTTCCTCGATTTGAAATATGATTGAATAGTCCTTATTAAACTTTCCGGCAAATTATCTTCATCTATTATTTTTAAAATCGCAGGCCACCATGCATTATCAAAGGCTCCCGCAATA